>CM063114.1:47905172-48129877 GCA_031841125.1 Acanthococcus lagerstroemiae | reverse complement strand
AATCAGTTCCTAACAACAGGATGATTCAAAAGTTACATTTTTTGAAAAGTCATTTTCACCCGAAATCTCTCATAGAAATACAAGTTGCTTCTATCTAGTGCCATTGAGATTTGCTCACTAAAATGAATTACGTTTCCATGAAGTTTCTGACACAGTTTCATAATTTTGTAAATCCTTAAGTTGAAAATTTGTATTTTGTCAAATCTATGATATGAATTCCTGTGTCCATCAGGTCTCTTCGGTTGAAATTGCGGTTTTCGTCGATGCCAGAAATTTGCAATTGTATCAAGTCTTTTTCAGCTATTTACATCTCGTACTGGAAATTTACAATCTTATAAATCTCCAGTAATAATCCATATTTCTATCAATTCTCTGATCTGTCTCCATCGAATCTCTATTAAAAATAAAAACTCACATTCTTGTAATTTCTTGATGGAAATTTATATGTATAGGTCTATCAAATTCCTAATAGAAATTTTACTGTTTCCATTGAGTTTCTAATGCTTCGCGGCCCAACCCGCCGCCGTCACTCGCTTCGTTCGTGCCGGCCTTACTCGGCACTTCGCGCCTCGTCCAATCGCCACAGTCCTCAGTGCTGGTCTGAAACTTTTGTTCCTGAATTGAGGATTGCTTTATGCTTCTTTTGCTCCCCCTCTATCAGCGGTCCTCAATCTTCCACCACGACCCCCTCGTTAACCATGGTTGCTCTCCGCCTCCACGGTCACACCTCAACAGTCGCAGCCCTCCTCAGCTACAAACTCCTCCCCCACAATGGCCATAGTCCTCCACCTAGTCTCCCCCGATCACCCTCTTCCACCCCGAGTGCCCTCCATTAGGACCACGTCCTTCGACCATCCCACACCATTATGGCCTTCATTTCTGTTCACGTACCACACCACACCCCCACCAAGACCTCTTCAACCATCACTACGACCTCCCCAATGGCGGCCTTAGTCCCTCTCTACAGCCTTCCCCTTCCGCGGCTCCATCACCCGACGGCCTCCTCGCTCAATCACAACGAAGATCCCTGGTCCTCCAACCAGGAGCTTCCACCACCATGACCACCCCTCCCCCACGAGAACCCTTCCCTTCAAGACGGCCTGCCCGGGACCAGAACCATCCGCACCATGGCCTTCATTCGCCTTCACCGGCCACCTATCTCACCTAGGACTTTCTCCTCCACCAGGACTTCTTACTCACCTTTCTCTCCGAGGTCCCCTCTCTCACCAAGGAATTTCTCCTCCACCAGGTCCTCTTACTCCCGCCCCACCCGGGGCCTTCATCTCCGTCCACAGCCCACGCCCCCACAGGGCCCCCTCCCCATTCAGGGGCTCCCTTCTCAACCATGAACCCCCTCCTGAGGGTAGGCTACCTCTGGAAAATTGAGCAATTAAGGGGCAGGGTAGGCAACCTGCAGCGGCTTGTGATCTTGAAGATTATGGGTAATTATGTCATTTTATGTCGTATTATGTCGGTTATGTCTTAAAACTTGGAGATCTTTTATGTTAGAATAGATTATGTCCTTGAAAGTAGTTGATCTGCCCCTGCAATTTTTCTCATTTTTCGGTAGGCAACCCGCAGTGAGTTTTTTTCAGGAGGGGGGTGGGAGGGGGAGGAGTTTTGGTTTTTAATATATAAAGAGATCTACAATTTATATAGGTGGTCGCTAAGTAACTGAGACCAAAATTTGTACGGCCCATCCACGCTATCTATCAGCGATTCAACGCAGTAGAGGAATAATTTGGTTTATTAGCTATCTATTGAAACCACGCCGAGCTCATTTGATTGAAAACTCGCTGTTCCAAACCATTTTGAAAGAAACCAGATGCGTTGACCCCTCCGGGTTTTTTGAAGAAGGAAAAAGCATACGATTACAAAATTTTTTATTAATTATCATCTTCATTAAGTACACGAACATCTTTTTTTCAAAATAAGCGCCATTCATAGCTATACAGGCGTCCATTCGTACTTTCCATTTATCAAAACGTTTTTGCGTATTTCGCCGCCGGTAACGAGGAGAAAAACACCTACATCGCGGTGATGATTTCTAGAAAAATCACAATTTACCCCCACCCCCGTATAGTCCTGACCTCGCTCCTGTCCTCAACTGAAGGCAGCCTTATGCAGTCGTCACTTCCAGACGAATCAAGAAGTCATCTCTGCGGCGCAGATGGTTTTCTCCTTGTTACGGACGGCGGAATACGCGAAAACGTTTGATAAATGGCAAAAACGAATGGACGCCTGCATAGCCATGAATGGCGCTTATTTTGAAAAAGATATTCGTGTACTTAATGAAAATATGGTTAGTAAAAAAATTTGTAATTGTATGTTTTTTCCCCTTCTTTTAACAAAATCTTTAAAAAAACCTGGAGGGGTCAACGCATATGGTTTCTTTAAAATTGATCTGGAACAGCGAATTTTCAATCAAATGAGCTCGGCGTGGTCTCAATTGATAGCTAATGAACCAAATTATTCCCCCACTGCGTTGAAACGCCGATAGGTAGCGTTGGTGTGCCGTACAAATTTTAGTCTCAGTTACTTAGCGACAGCCTATGTACATCCCTGTGAAGTATTTTTGGATAAAAATTTCAATTTTTATCAACCTTTGATAGGAATATCACTTTTCATCAATCCCTTCTTATTAAAATTCCAATTTTTTTGAGATTCTGATGAAAATTTGTTATCTTGATAAGTCTCTAGCGAGAAGTTCACTTTTCTGGATAAAAGTTGGACGTACTACTCCTCTGCGCCCTATAGGTTCTGTTTACATCAATTCTTATTTTCTGAATCACCCAGCACTCTGATATCAGTCTTGTATTTTTTTTTCATTTTGTAAAAAATTGACACGACTTTTTTTCCAATTTGGATTCTATTTTTTATTTAGAACAGGTCACCGTAGGGGCATACAGAAGCTGGTTTATTGTGGACAACCTAATTTTGCCAATTTTGGGTTGATTTTGCTGAATTATCCAATTTTGAAAGTGGTTTAGAGAGAATCTCCGCCCATCTCTCTGCTCATGCATCTCTGGGCTACTGATGAGTCAGCCTTGATACCATGTTATTAGAGGCACATTTCCCATAATCTGCCAATGTTGAGAACTGGTTCATTAATAAATTTTTTCAAACTTATTTCGAACAATAACAATATTTAATAAAATGAAAGTGAAACACTCTCCAATTTTCCAAACCTGGAGAATTTATGTATTTCTTCATTTCTGTTCAATTGTAGATTTTCTCTGCTTTTATTTAGTCGGCACGTTACGTAATATGTTTTCCCCTGAATTCTCTCTTTTTAATTTTATTACTTCTGTGCTTTTTCTCGTATCCATGACTCTGGATTAACAGCGGCTTATGCCCGAAAATCGTGCGGAGTAGTGAAGGGGGGCAGCTTCAGCGCCCATCTGTTAACAGCGGCTTACCGTAACTAACAACAATGTAATGTAATACCTTTGGGAAATGTTACTACCAAAGGTGTAATAAATTAAATGGCTCTGGATATCATTGAGTCCATTTTGTTTTGATTGTAATTTCTTATAAATTATTTATCAATTTATGGACCAGGTTGAATTCTATTTTATTTCTTGAACTCTTTGTTTCATTAGAGTTTCTCTGTTAGTTATTACCTCTTGAATGTTTGGGGGAAGAATTTATTTTTCCTTACCTGTCCTAACTTTGCAACATCCATTAGCTGTTTCGTTTATTGCTTTTTGTAGTTGATCCCACTTTGGGCTCTCGCCTCTGGTTATCATCTTTCTTGGTTTTTGATGCATTGTCGATTGGTGATAGTTCTGGATTTCAGGAGTGTACCCTTTGATGGTATAGTTTGCTTTTGTGGTCGATACCCTGCATTTTTTACATTTATTTTACAAAAAGCTGGGCGGTGGTCTGCGTGAAATTGGAATTGATTGAGTGTATCACAGTTCAGAATATTTTTACAAGTTAACGGTGGTGCTAGGATGTAATCTATTTGAGATTTAAACTCTTGATGTGGGGCTACCCAGGTCCATCGTTTACTTGTTCTTTTCTTGCAGTAAGTGTTATAACCAGTTTGAGATTATTCTCTCGCTATGCTGAGGGCTGTGGATTGTAATTTTGTACCTGAAGTCGGTTCATAGTTGCCTGTTACTTTCATTTTCGAAGTCAGAGGTCATCATTATAACCAGCGATCTATGCCATTTTAAAGTTCGAACTTTCGCTGTGAGTCTGCGAAAATGGTCGTCTGTTGTATTGTCTAAGCTGTTTCCACGTCCTTTCACCATGGGGAGAAATGCTCTCCTCCCTCCTCTATTTACAATTATGTACTTACTCTTTTAATGAGAATATGAATTGGTTCTGAAGCAGTCATGTGTATTCTATACCAATACTTTTACGTGTGCAACCTTTGCTGTGACCTACTACGTGTCTATTATTTTACACTCTACAAACAATTATTAAATTTTAATTGACGTTTGAAGTTTTGAAGTGTTCTTATAGTCATGTTCGACAACACAGAAACCCAAAAACTTGTATTAATTTATTACTCATGTTTGCGCATTTGGATCGAGTTCCTAGTTCCAGTGCCTATTCTCTCATATGGAGCCGGATGCTAACGACATTCGTCCCGGAGTCACACACAGAACTTCTATATTATGCACCCCAGAAAAATGTTCCCATTTCGTGGGGAAATTTCCCTTTCTTTCTGACTTTGATTCTTCCTCTCTTTTTCCTTTTTACCTCCCTCCCTCCGTATATTTTCCTGGCCTTCTCCAGCAGAGTGCCTGAAAGCCATGGTTCGCTTGAATTTTGGCTGCATATGTGACTCTGACTGACCAGTCATGAACAAAAACGACAAAACAGACTAAACTCGATCGAAAATTACCAGCTGATTGAATCTAGTTAAACCTCACTTAGTTTGAGCAAACATGATCAAACCGAAGCAACGGAATCTAATCAAAAAGAACGATAACAACTTCTAAAACAAACGTGGCCAATAATAACTAAAATCTAAATCTGTCCTAAACCTGACCTGGAAACTGAAAGGACCAAAGAGAGCATAAATGATACCCAGAACCGAATTTGTGCCAATCATTGAAAAGTGCTACCATCAACTTCATTGCAAATGTTCTACTTTGAAACATTTTTTCATGGCGTTATACTTTTTTTTTTTGCTTCCCTTCCTGCTCCCCTGTTTTACCTCGTTAATTGACTGAACCCATTCTAGCTAAGAAGTGCCCCACTACCATAGCTCTTTTGGCTCTTAATACAGGGAAGAGGGAGGATCTTTCGGACAGTTTTCGGATTTTTAAATATATCTCCAAAGTGTCCGAGGAAAAAAATGAGTACATAAATTTCCCTCTTAGGAGGAGTTTTGGATAGTGCTGGGGGAGGTTTAGGACTCATATTAAATTGGCAAATATTTTGAAAAAACAAAGAAAAAAAATACGTCAAAAGTAATTTTGAGTAAGTACTTTTCATTGCAGTCAATATCTTTGTAAATTAATGCATGTAAGAGAGCTTCCAAAAGTGTACTCTCGTATGTGTTGTTTTACGATGGAAACTGAAAGAGAAGCGATCATTTTTTTAGCATTTCTTTTGGCCGCTCTGAAATGTGCCTGTAGAAATTAGAGAGTCTCGGAAAAACTGGGCACCCTGCTTCTGATAGGGACGTAAAATAAAATTATTTCTGTCTTCTGTTAGCTCACACGCTCTGTTTGATATTCCGAGCCAGTGATCACTAAATTCATCAACAACAAAATTGAAATGAGTTGCTAGTTGTTTCACAAAGACACCGAAAATGACCGAAACCTTGAAAAAAGAAACGAAATGGGTATTTGCTTGGATAATACCCATAAAAATGTACCTCATTTTCCTTTCATATGTTGATTTTGGTTACACTTCTCTTTCGTTGGGAGACATATAAACATTTCTAATTGACAACTAAAGTGTTTACAATCTAATGACACAATGTATTGATTAATCTTGCCATCCTATCGGTAGTATTCTGTTTACCGGCTTCACCCCAATTGTAAAATTTATCCCTCAGTATTTCATTCCGAGCAGTGCTTCAGTATGGTTGAAAATTGGTGCAGTACCGTTGAATTCTTGACGTATTTCGCGACTGCGTCCCAGTTTGCAGGTCTCATCAGATACAATCCTCGAACTAATAGGAAATGTCTATTTCGAACGTGCTACATTCTGTTGATGCTGGTGTATTTTCCATGTCAGTTTATTGTGCTCGAATCAAGGCTCTTACTAGCCGGAATATCGAGCACCAAACATCAGTTTTTTGTGTCATTTCTTTTCATCCTGGTATGTTCGTGTGACACTCTGGGTTCAGTCGCTTCTCTTTCGATATCTTTGTTTCGATACGTAAATAAGATCGAAATATCGGGGTTATTAGCGCAGGCTGATGATTCGTTGTCTAAAATTAATATTAGGATAAATTACAATAAATCATGGGCGTTGCTAGTAGTGCTCTATTTCACCATCGCAGTCTTATTGTTCATGGCAATTGAATTTTTTTTCGCCTACTTTGTGCTTTGTGCTGATCATGTAGACTTTTATTTCGGCGTCATTCTCAAGTATTCGGTCAGAATCGTAGTAGGATCGGACGTATGTTATTCTCTAGTGATATTTCATATTCTACTACATCATTTTAAAGTGATAAACGAAGAGGTGATTCACATTACCGAGAAATGTGAACATGATGTAATTCGGTACTCCAAAGTTGTGCGAAGGATTCAGTTATTATACAAAACTCATTCCAAATTGAAGAGGATGTGTCATATTCAGAATTCACTTTGCTCCTTCCAGTTGACATTTATGTTTGCATCTTTTCTTATTAAGCTCGTGGTGCACACGTACTTCCCCATCATCGGGCCCAAATTGAAACAACAGCATAATTCCACAATTATAAATTCTTTCTTTTTGTTTCATGTCGTGGAGATGCTCTTCTTCATGTATTATATTTTAAATACCATTACAAATACTCGAAATGAGGTGAGAACTAGACAGTTAGTTTAGTTATAATCATGTTGCGAAAGCTTCAATATATACTTCTGGAATGGGCCACATACTTCTGAATATGTATCTAGGTACTTACGAATTAATTTTCACCTCGTTTATTTGTAGGGGAATAGAACTGAATATCTACTGGATGAATTGAAAATGCACGTCAATTTTCCGACTGTAAATAACCCTGTAAGTATAGGAGTGTAGAGGTTTATAATTTTCGCCGTTGAAGTACCCCTTCAGTAGAAAATCCTTATTTATTATCTAGCTCTCCTTTGCTTTCTCCTAAATGACTTGACTAAGTAAATGGGGAGCTAGAGACTTGGCCATTCCCTCTTTCTTCGTGTTAGCTGAAAAATTCGTTCTCATAATTTCCGCTGACCACCGCTGTCCCCTGAGAATTATTCGTCACAACATCCCGTGTGGTAGAATTTTCAGTAATAACTCATCTGTCAAATTCTACATTTCCACTTTCAATCATCGGTGAAAACAAATAATAATAAAAGTGAATACTAAAAGTAAGTTAAAAAAATCAAAATCCCTCTTCGGAGGGACGAATTGATGAGTTATAAAATTTATTTTCTAATTGATTTAGAAAATATCTTCCAGTCATAACTGTGTACTGATATTACGAAATGAAAGAACTTGCACAAGATAGGGAGAAATGGAGAGCTGCTTGAAACCGGTCGTAAGACTGATAACCTTATCATCATCATTTTGTAAAATCTTTTGAGTTGTTAATAAAATATGTATTTTATCAAATCCCTGATATAAACTCCTGTATCCATTAAATCTCTCTGATTGAAATTCCGGTTTGGGTCTCTGATAGAAATTTGCAATTTTGTCAAGTCTTTTGAAACAATTTATATAACCGTATAAATCTCGGGTGGTAATTCATATTTCTGTCATTTTGCTGATCGATCTCCATCGAATATTTATTTAGAAAAAGAAAACACATTCTTATAATATCTTTATTGAAATTTATATTAGTCTATCAAGTTCCTAATATAAATGTTCCTGTTTCCATTAGGTTTCTAATTGAAATCTACAATTTGTATCCTTACTCAGTATTTTGTAATGAAAATTTCTATTTTAATCAACCTTTGATAAAAATTCCAGATCAATCACGCGAATAATGAAATCAGACCCGTAGCCAAAGTGGGGCCAGGGGCGTTGCCCTCTCCTAGCGCAGTCATTTGCCCCCCCCCCCCCTCCTCCGAGAAAATTGGAAAAACTCCTATTTACTTTCTAATTACCCCAGTAAGATTAGGGATTACTATACATGTTTTGAAACTTTATATTGGTATATCACTGATTCCTTTCTCGTTCATTTCGCACAGAGTTGGGCAGAATAATATTCGAATAATGAATAATGAATAACGCAACCTTTGTTTGTTATTCATGAATAGTGAATATTTTATTCGTTATTCATAAGCAGGTCCCGAGTTCGAGCCCCCGTATCAAAGTCGCCAGATATCGACCAAGGCCGGCTTTTCGGCCAGAAGGGAAGAGGGTTAAGACAGCCCTAACAGCCTCTCCGACGTCTCTGAAGTAATGCCCAAAAGGGCGGATTCCAGGGCTGAGGTTGAGAGTAAATTAGAAAAGAAAAGAAAGAAAAAATCCATTTCTCTGATCTCCTTCAATATATTTTGCAATGTGCAATATATAACGTTGTGTGCCGGTAGTAAAATGTACGTTAGAGTGTTCGAGCTACATGTGTCATATTTCATAATATCTATTGGATGTTAGGTCCATCAAATATGATGTCTAAAAGGATTAGTCTTATCTCTGTTTCTATTGAATATGTATAGCAAACAGCAAAAGTTTTCAACATCTCTCTATATACTAAAAAAGTAAAATCCGCCGCCGGGAGAAAAACCCTCTGCGGGTTGCCTACCTTGCCTCTTAATTGCTCATTTCTCCAGGAGTAGCCGACCCGCTGGAGGAGGTTCATGGTGGAGGAGGGAGCTTAGTAAAATCCGCCGCCGCCACCTTCTCCGGAAGAAAAAAAACACTGCCACTTGCCTACCCTGCCCCTTGATTGCTCATTTCTCCTGGAATAGCCTACCCTTGAGAGGGGACTCATGGTGGAGGAGGGAGCTTGGAAGAGGAAGGTCGCGGTGAAGCAAGTAAAATCTGCTGCCGCCACCGCCTCCGGTGGAAAAAAATAAAGTAAAACCATTACAGGTTGCCTGCCCTGCCCCTTAATTGCTCATTTCTCCAGGGATAGCCTACCCCTGGGAGGGAGTTCATGGCGGATGAGGGAGCTTGAGGGGAGGAAGGTCGTGGTAAAGCAAGTAAAATCCGCCCGTTGCCACCGCCACCGTCTCTGGAAGAAGAAATTCACTGTGGGTTGCCTACTCTGCCCCTTAATTGCTCATTTCTCCTGGAATAGCTTACCCTTGAGAGGGGATTCATGGTGGAGGAGGGAGCTTGGGGGAGGAAGGTCGCGGTGAAGGACGAGGAGTTTTGGTGGGGGAGGGCTCTCTATACACTGAACAGTAAAAGCCACCTCCTCCATCCCCTCTGTGGGGATAAATTCCTAGTGGCCTTCCTTGTACCTTAATTTCACGTTTCATCAGAGGTACCCTACCCCGGGGGGGGGGCTTATCGATGAAGGTGGGAGCTCCTGAAGAGGGAGGACGGCCATGATGAGGAAGGGCATCGCAGTGGAGGAAAGTGACTGTGATGGAGGAGGACAGCTGTGGTGGGGATTGGTAGAGGCTAGCCCATCCCAGGGGGGTCCTAAATGGAGGAGAGAGCTCCTGGATGGTGTAGCGCCGTGTTGTTTTCATATAATTTCCATGGAAATTTGCTTATGTAGGGTAAGATGCACTTATGTTACTATGACGTCCAGGGCCATATTTACATATAGGCAACATGGGCACGTGTCTAAGACGCTAGATTATGGGGGCGCTAGATTTTGGGGACGATTCTTATGAACAAAAATTTGTGAGGGGGTGAACAAAAATCTAAGTGGGCGCTAATTTTTATTCTGCCTAGAGGTGCGAGGATGTTATATCCGGCCCTGATGACGTCATACACTGATAGTGAGTATAATTGAGAGAAGACCTGTTATTAAAATAAAAATGTTCGGCCATGAGATTTATTTCCTTATATAAGGGTACACGCGTTCACAGCTATCGATGCAGCCCTGCGAGGTCTATGTCGTACCCAGCTACATCCTGGTATTCATGTAAACAATGAACACTATAAGTCTATCATCTCCATCATACAGGCATTAAGAGGGGCTACCTTCTTCTTGCGGGCTCATGGCAGTTACCGCCTCGTGGTGAGCCTGGGAACTGGCTGAAATTTAAAAAAAAATAGTAGTTATGCTTTTTCAGCTTGCGACATACCGCAGGCCGGCACGAGCAAAGCGAGTGACGGCGGGGGTTCAGCCGCGAGACGGCCAGGGGGCGAAGCCTCCTAGTTGTTTCCTGTATAAATCTACCATTTGGATTGGGTATATACAACTTTTACAGTATTAGCTTGTCCTACATAAATGCGTCTTCTGCATACGCATTGCTTTTCTAGTACTTACATGTCCTAGATAAGTCAGCCTTAGGGTCTTATAGCATTCTTGATGATAAGATCGGGACGTGACTGTCGAAAGATGTTCTGAAAACGCGACTGCATAGAGACAAAGTCATTATTGATATTCATTGTATCCAATATTTGTCTACATTATGGCATACATGTTGGTGAAAAATTCGTGATAGGTCTTTCAGACTTTCAGGCTTGTTTAAGACTCGTCCAGAGAGGTATAATAAAATCATTCTTCAATACTCTTAGAAACTTATTCAAACTTGATTCAGACTTCTTGACACTTTTATACGTCATAAACAATTCGCGAAAGGCCTTAAAAATGACCTTTAAAAATTTGAAGATGTCAATAACATGAAAAGTTTTATTTTGCAATCGAAAATATTGTAAAGAATAATGAAGTCTTCTGATTGATATAGATAGATGGGTACACATCTTTACATTCAGTGGATTAGTGTAGGCCTGTATACTCCTTGCATTGAATTTTTAATTGACAGTCGAAGTGTTTATATAATTTAAACATTGCAAATTGTATTCACTAATGAAGACACTCTGCCTTCCCCATAGTGGATACCAGCGTATTCAAAACCATACACAGTGATCGAATTTGTAAGGTGTGATTATGGCTGAACAATGGTGTAGTGTTTCTAAGTTCTTATTCTATTTCGCGAATGTTTCTCAGTTTGTTGGTTTAGTTAGATACAATCCTCGAACAACACTGAAATGTCGAATTCGAACAGTCTGCATTATGTTTATGTTGACGTATATTCTGTCTCAGTTTGTCATGAATATGAGTCTATTAAGTGTATCAGGTTTCAATGCCAACAGTGTGCAGTTACTGCACAAACAGGCGCTCTATTACGGTCACTCTTTTCCTGAGGTGTATAAGTGATACCTTGGGTTCATTGGTCTCTCTGTTCGTATCGCTTCTCGGATACAAAAGCAAAATTAAAGTAGTGCACACATTCCAAGAAATTGACAATGCACTGTCACAAGTAGGTCTCTTAATAGTTTTTCGGAGAACATGGTGGGTATGGAGAGTGGTCTGTTTCATATTCGTCCTCCTTTTAAATATGGCCTGCGATTTTACTTCTTTCTTCTTATACCCTGATAGACGATTGCGAGTTCTTTATGTTTTAGCTATGAAATACTCGACTGTTATTATAACAGCACCTGACATTTGTTACCTGCTTGTTACATTTCATATTTCACGAAATTATTTCAAAATGATTAACGACGAACTTATTCGAGTAAGGAAGCAATGTGAATGTAATGCACTTCCGAATGAGGAAATTTTGGAGCGAGTTAAATGTTTGTGTTCGGCTCATTTAAAATTAAAAAAAGTATGGAACTTACAGAATTCTCTTTATAATTTACAAATCTTATTTTTGTTCACCTCGTTTGCATGGAGATTCATATGTCAATCCTACGTCTTTGTGTATTCTCCAAGTTTGCTTAAATTGGTGTGGTATCACAATTATAAAAATATTCTCGTTTTGTCCGCGGATTTTATCGCCTTACTTCAATTATTGGAGTATTTTTTCTTTTGTTTTTATATTATTAATACCACAGTAAGCGCCCAAAATGAGGTGAGAACAAGATTATGTTGATGTGGTATTATAAAAATATATTCACTCTATTCAACATATACTTGACGAAAATTTTCACTCTTTCCTCAAAAAACTTAAGAGGGTTTGTTGTGACCAAAGGGAACGAAACGTAATTACATCTATAGTTTAATTATAGTTACATGTATTTATAGAAAGTAGTTACTGTGAGCCGAAAGATTTGTACTATCACTTTACGTTATTTTTCGGTTGCTTGTAAAAAGCTGTGAAGTTGATTTTTAGAAGTAACAGACTATGCTAATGTCAACTGGTAGCTTCAAGAAATTAAATTCCCTGCTTTTTGCATGCAAACCTCCGAAGACAACACTACAAACCAGTGGTTGCATGTTACCTTCCGTTTTCTCTTGAAAAATTATCAGGTGCCCCCCCCCCTTAGTAGTTCTGGGAAGGATGTTGGACTTGAGAGAGGACGCCGGAAGTCAAGAGTAATGAGAGAAGAAAAGGACAAAAAAGAAAGAAAAAAAATATGACGGAAACTTCTAAATGAGATGCTGAGAGTTTTATAGAGTACTAGGTGACCCGCTTCGCGGCTCATCTAGACTGTGGGCTAAAGTAAGTTGGCTAAGGTGAGCTGGCTAAAGTCGGGCTAAAGTGTTGGCCTACCTCTTTGGCGTGGAAACACGCGAATACATGTCGAAATTTAACCGCAAGGAGCTCCGCAGGCATTAGTATGTCCTCTTCTCTTCCCATTACAGCCAGCTGCTTTCCCATCTTCCCTCTCCGTCCTTTCAGCGATTCCCTGTGATCCACGCCCGTGATCTTCTCCTGCGTGAAAACTTGCAGTTTTCCTCCCTCTACCCTTCCCGGGCTGCCGGCATTGTCTGCTAATGCGACTGATGAGCGGGTGGTCACTTTACTTCTTTTTTAATGTCTTATGGGCTCCACTTTTTGTTTACGCTCCTTGTAACCAGCTGCGGATTTAGAAGCTATGCCGCCATAGGCACTTGAACGAAATGCCCCCTCACCACTGTCACTCATTCTAGCCGAAATATACACGAATAACTTTGAAAATGACCTACTAAACAACAGCAAATACCGGAAAAACATAAAGTTATGGAAAAGATACGTAGACAACATATTAATCATCTGGCCAGGAATAGATAAGACATCTAGAGATCTAGACCAATTCCTCACGAAGACAAATAGCATGAACAACAACGTAAAGTTCACAATGGAAAAAGGCAACAAGGCCATCAACTATCTTGACCTTACAATACAAATAAAAGACAACAGGCTACAGTACAACATTTTCAGAAAACCCACCCACACTGACGCAATAATACCCGAAGAATTCTACCATCAAAAACACAAAATAGCAGCACTACACAACTAATGCCTCAGAGCAGTCAACCAGAACAACGGAAATCAACAAAATTAAACAAATAGTAATTAACGACAAATACCAACCACAAACGGTAGACAGAATAATTAACAAACTAACACTACCAAAACGCACAGACATTGAACCAACAATCACAAAAACAGTCAAATACGCAGGAGCAATACCATTCACAGGAACACAAACATACATACAAAGTACAAAAAATTTTCAACCAATACAACATAAGACTCGGAATCAAAAACAAACCACCTCTGATCAAACAAATAAGCAATGACAAAACAGAAACAAAGGACAGAAACAACAGTAGCGGAGTATAGAGACTGGATTTTGAACACTGTGACGTGACCTACATAGGAGAAACAACCAGAAAATTCACAATCAGAATCAAAGAACATGAAAAATCACAGAAGCTAAATTGGAAAACGTTGCAATGATGAGGGATATAACAATAAGCGAGAGCTTATTCCAACTACGAGTAATAACATAACACCCACGGATTGGACCGACTGCATATCACAGATATCCAATAGGAGCACACGACTAAACAATCCGCCGCCGCCTCCGGGGAAAAAAACGCACTGCGGGTTGCCTATCTAAAATTCCGAAAAATTGCAGGGGCAGATCAGCTACTTTCAAGAACATAATCTATTCTAACATAAAAGATCTCCAAGTTTTAAGACATACGTAACCGACATAATAAGACCTAAAAAAAGACATCTCTCTATCTCAATAACCAGAAAAATTGCAGGGGCAGGTCAGCTACTTTTAAGGACATAATCTGTTCTAACATAAAAGATACGAAAAAAGTAAAATCCGCCACCGCCACTGCCTCCGGGAGAAAAAAAACACTGCGGGTTGCCTACCTAAGAACCAGAAAAATTGCAGGGGCAGATCAGCTACTTTTAAGGACATAATCTGTTCTGACATAAAAGATCTCCAAGTTGTAAGACATAACCGACATAAAATGACATAATTACCCATAATTTTCAAGATCACAAGTCGCTGCAGGTTGCCTACCCTACCCCTTGATTGCTCAATTTTCCAGGGGTAGCCGACCCTCAGGAGGGGGCTCATGGTTGAGAAGGCAGCTCCTAAAGGGGGAAGAGGGCCCCTGTGGGGGCGTGGGCTGTGGACGGAGATGAAGTCCCTGGGTGGGGCGGGAGTAAGAGGACCTGGTGGAGGAGAAAGTCCTTGGTGAGAGAGGGGACCTCGGAGAGAAATGGCCGTTGTGCGGGAAGGGCTCTCGGGGGAGGAGTGGTCATGGTTGTGAGAGCTCCTGGGTGGATGGTCAGGGATCTTCAAGGGGGCTGGAGGGCCATAGTGAGGACAGGGGCTCTGAAAGGAGATGAAGCACAGGGGGTAGTGGTGTGTGAGAGGTCCTTGTGGCAGAGGAAATCCTAAGTAGGAGAGGGTGGCAATTGAGGAAGGAGGAAGTAGTGGTGGGTGAGTATCCTAGAGGGGCAGTAAAATTTTGGTAGATAAAGGCCCGGGGGTGTAAGAGGTACTCTCATGGTAGAGGGGGCAGCTCCTAAAGGGGAGGAAAACCACGATGGTGGCGGTGACTGTAGAGGAGTGTAAAGACCCCGAGTGTGGAGGGGGTAATATTGAGGAAAGGGTCCTGGTGGAGGAGGAAGTTCATGGTGAGAGAGGCGGCCGGGAAGGCGAATGAAGGCCATGGTGCGGAAGGTTCTTGTCCCGTGGAGGGGGTCTTGAGGGAAAGGGTTCTTGAGCGGGAGTGGTGATCATGGTGGTGGAAGCTCCTGGTTGGAGGACTAGAGGATCTTCGAGGTGATTGAGCGAGGAGGCCAAAGGGTGATAGAGCTGCGGAAGGGAACGCTGTGGAGAGGGACTAAGGCCGCCATTGGGAGGGAGTAGAGACCGCGGACCGCCTACCCTGCCCCACTAATTGCTCATTTCTCCATGGGTAGCGTACTCCTAGGAGGTGGTTCATGGTGGAGGGAGCTCCAGAATAGGAAGGAGATCTATGGGTGGCGTGGCCTCAGGAGGGGGATAAAGGCCTTGGGTGGTGTGGGCGTAATGGTGAGTAAGAAGTCCTGGTGGAGGAGGAAGTCTTTGGTGAGAGAGGTGGCCGGGAAGGCAAATGAAGGCCATGGTGCGGAAGTTTCTGGTCCCGGGCAGATAGTCTTGAAGGGAAGGGTTCTCGTGGGGGAGAGGTGGTAATGGTCGTGGAAGCTTCTGGTTGGAGGACCAGGGGATCTTTGTGGTGGTTGAGCGAGGAGGCCGTAAGGTGATGAAGCTGCGGAAGGGGAAGGCTGTAGAGAGGGACTAAGGCCACCATTGGGGAGGTTGTAATGATTGGTGAGGAGGTCTTGGTGGGGGTGTGGTACGTGAGCAGAAATGAAGGCCATAGTGATGTGGGGTGGTCGAAGGACGTGGTCCTAATTGGGGGCACTCGGGGTGGAAGTGGGTGATCGGGGGAGACTAGGTGGAGGACTATGGCCATTGTGGGGGAGAGGAGGGCTGCGACTGTTGAGGTGTGACCGTGGAGGTGGAGGGGGTCATGGCGGAGAAGGAGTGGGTGGTGGTGGTGGTGGTGGTGGTGGTGGAGGAGGAGGCTCGTGATGAAGAAAGTATGGAAGGGGGTTCATGGTGGAAGATTGAGGACCGCCGATATAGAGGGGGAGCAAAAGAAGCACAAAGCAACCCTCAACTCAGGAACAAGAGTTTCAGACCAAACACTGAGGACTGTGGCGGATGGACGAGGCGCGAAGCGCCGAGCAAGGCCGGCACGAGCGAAGCGAGTGACGGCGGGGGCGTTGGGCTGCGAAGCGGCCAGGGGGCGAAGCCCCCTAGTATGTCTTATTATGTCGGAGTGCAGACACGCAGCCGCCTCCTATGATATTGGGACAGTTCTCAGTGAACAGATCTAATGAGATGATGACGTCATAAGGACCTGAGATCTCAAGAGTCCAAGGTAGCTGGTCTGCCCTATTCATGAAGTGTCATTGTGTCTTATTATGTCGGTTATGTCTTAAAACTTGGAGATCTTCTATGTTAGAACAGATTATTTCCTTGAAAGTAGCTGATCTGCCCCTGCGATTTTTCTGATTTTTAGGTAGGCAACCCGCAGTGCGTTTCTTTTCTCTCGGAGCCGGTGGCGGCGGATTAGATTATGAGATTTTCCGGGGCTTTACCTTAATCATTTGTGACTAAAGATCTTGTAAACTTATTTAAAACGCTTGAAACTGTTTCGCGGAGAGTTTAAAAGGTTTTGAGAATCTTCAGGGCGTTTTCTCACAGGTTGGCTATTCTTGAAGGCTTTACTCCGATTTTCTGTGAGACCCTTTGAAGACTGGAACAGTCAACAACATGTCTACGAAAGTTTTAATGAAACCTTGAAGTCTTATTGTGTTGTTTGATACGTACACCTCTATATTCAGTTGTTGTTCAGTCAGCCTCGAACTTTTAATTGACAACGGAAGTGTTTGTATTTATTTAGTAGCGAGTGTAATCAAAATACTACAAATTATGTTCACCAATTATGACACACTGTTCTTCCCTTCATAGGTAGTAGCATTTTTGAAACCGCGCGTAGTAATCGATCCTGCGACGTGTAAGCATGATGGACGAATGGTGTAGTGTTTTTAAATTCTTGTCCTATTTCGGGAATTTTTCTCAGTTCCTTGGTCAGATCCGATATAATCCTCGGACATCCCTGAAATGTGGAACTCGAACAGTCTATGTTGTGTTGATATTAGCATATATTATATCTCAGTTTTTTGTGAATATGAGTGTATTAGGTCATAATTATTTCAGTGCGCCATTACTAAACGAACAGGAGTTGTACGTTATAATCATGTTTTTCCTTGAATCTATACTCGGTACTTTGGGTTCAGTGGCGTCTCTGTTGACATCACTGCTCCGTTACAAAAGTAAAATTGAAGTAGTGCAAAAACTGCAAGAGACTGAAGATTTACTTTCCCAAATTGATCTGATAACACGTTTTCGGAGAACTTGGTGGACATGTAGAGTGATCTGTTTTATTTTCGTCCTCCTCTTAAATATAGCATCGGAGTTTAGTTTTTTCTGCGCGTACCCTAACAGACGATCGCATTTCTTTGCCTGGATGATTATTGAATATTCGGCCATTGTTATATTGGCACCTGACATTTGTTATTTCCTCGTTATACTTCAGATTTCGCGAAATTATTTCAAAATTTGTAACGATGAACTTCTGCGAATAAGGAAGCAGTGTGCACGTAGATTACTTCACCCTAGGGAAATTGTACACCGAGTTAAATGCTTGTATAAGGCTCATATGAAATTGAAAGAAGTATGGAGCATTCAGAATTCTCTATATAATTTCCAGATTATATTTTTGTTTGCTTGTTTTCTATGTAGATTCCTCTCACAAACCTACTCCTATGTTTACTCTCCACAGTTAATTAAACTGGCACGTGGTCAAAATTGTAACGATATTGTACTTTGGTGTTTAAATATTGTCGTCTTATCCCAAGCACTGGAGGCTTATTTTTCTTGTTATTACATTGTAAATACCACTGTAAGCGCCAAGACTGAGGTGAGAACAAGCCCGTATTAATGTAGAAAAGTAAAGGTGTAGGTATACACTCTGTTCATAAGATACTTCTATTTAGAAAAAAGTGTTTTGACTAGAAAATTATTTGTTAGGGGGGTCTTGTGAACAGTGTATGATGTAATTATACTTGTAATCTAGTTATTGTATATACACAATAGTAGTTACTCTCTGCCACGATACCCGTTTATTCCGCGAGCATTCTCAGGAAATTTAACAATTAAAGTGTTCAACCCTAAACCTCTTATTTCAGGCTTGTCCTATTACAGTACCTATCACAAATTCTAGGAACGCACCACTGATTTCTAACTCTACTTATTCAATTGAAAAACTATACAAACACACACATGTTTTCTTTTTTATTTAACGTTAAAATAACTTACCCAAACAATAACAACAACAACAACAATAATCAATTTAATCGTTTATAAAGCTACACTTCTTTTTACCTAGAAAGTGATGGAGAACTCAATATGTAGATATTTAGGTAGCGGCAAGCGATAAGTTGGATGGAATTGAAAGCTTAAGTCAGATGAACATTTCAAAATCGTTTGGAATTAGAAATTCCTTGGCATGGATATTATTTAGTTTTGTTGATGAAGCAAGAAACGCAACAAAACTAATAATAATAGGTAAAAATTCTTATGCAAATTTGGAATAGGAGTCTTATCGAGTTCTAAATAATTTCAGTAAAGTACGAATAAGCATGAATGAGTCTGAAAATGAATCGTAAGAGGCTTACTGAAGCTTAAACAAATCTAAAAAGTTTTTTAAGAGTCTCAAAATTTAATTGATGAAATGCCTCACTGAAAGCTACCAAACACAAAAGTGCCTTATGTGAGACTTGTGGTAGGATTGTGTCAACTTCACTTACCTTGGGGTAGCTAGCTGTTGTTCAAGGCAATTGCATGGATGTTAAACTGTACGTTTCCAAAAATTCACCCATATTTATGTAGAGCTACTTAGAGTAATTTATGTGGAAATTTCAAATATTTCCAAAATACGTGGGGAAAATTTGAATTTTAGCATTTTATATGCTTTTACTACTGGGTATACTTGAGCCAAAACCGTAACGCTCCCCTCGAATGCTTCTGTTATTATTACGTCTTACTACTGGGTATACTTGCGTGTGTAACACTCCCTCCATAACGGCCCCTCGTAACGCTCCTGTGAAATCTTCATACTAGATGAGGTTTGAATTATGCCAAGATGGCAACACTCTTGTGTCAGAATTCGGTCAACTTCATTCATTTTGAGATGACTAGCTATCTCTCCAGGCAACAGGCCATCAAACTACATATTATTGTGAAAAATTCATCGAAATCTTTAATTATTGATTACATGTATTTGTACAAAGTATGGTCCAAAACAACTGCGAACAGTCGCGAAAAAAAGGAACAACGCCATCTAGCGGCAAACGAAGAACGCACAATTGAAGTTCGTACTTTTCCGCGTCGATAGAGCGCTCGCCGAGTGTTCTATGTTCACTAGCGGCCAAGCTATGACGAGTTAATGAAAACATATTCGACAAACCCCTACAGCCTAAACAGGTGTATTCGGAAAACAATAAAATAAAATACAAAAATCATTCGTCACCATCAGATTCCATTTCAACATCATCTGGGTCATCTAAGTCGGATGAAGAGTCATCTTCGGCGTTATCCGTTCGCACTTTTTCAAAATATCGTCCGACACGAAATTTTGATGGCACTGCACACAGTTTTGAACTCCATTCTGGCAGGAGAATTCCGAAAAACACTGATTGAAAAATGGCCTGAACGAATGCGTCGCTGCATTGCTCACAAGGGTCGATATTTCGAAAAAAGTGCGAACGGATAACGCTGAAGATGACTCTTCATCCGATGCAGATGACCCAGATGATGTTGCAGTGGAATCCGATGGCGACGAATGATTTTTGTAATTTATTTTATTTTTTTCCAAATACACCGGTTTAGGTTGTAGGGCTTTGTCGAACATGTTTTCATTAACTCGTCGTTGCTCGGCCGCTAGTGAACGTAGAACGCTTGGCGAGCGCTCTACCGACGCGGAAAAGTATGAACTTCAATTGTGCGTTCTTCGTTTGCCACTAGATAGCGTTGTTCCTTTTTTTCACGACTGGTCGCAGTTGTTTTGGACCACGCTTTGTAGAACGTTATTACTATGAGCTGAAACAGTTTTACTATGAACCTTCTGACATTTTGTTGCTTGTGCAAATGGAGGGTTGATTGCAGAATGTCATGAAATTCATTTTTGCAATGACAGTGTGCTAATAAAGGTCAGTCAGTGCCTTCAAAAAATTAAATTCTCTACGTCATGCGTGCCCCCCTGCAAATACAATACTGATGAAGTTCTAGGAAAGCTCAGAATATTTTCCAAGTTTACATACCCAGCTTCAGTGATGGCGAGAGGGGGATGCAAAAAGTGCCTTTGCGCTGGGTCCGGAGTTTTCCTAAGGACCCATATAATTTGGCCTGGACCAAATTTTACGAGCCCGTGGAACCGTAGAAAAACATGCTGGCCCTTTGAAAAAAAACTGCGGACCCAAGATTTAATTAGAAAATCATTTTTAAAATTTAGTCCCCCCCCCCCTTACATGGAGTGAGGTGGGGCATTTTTTAAAAAGTTGCTGAAAAAAGCGAAGGACAACTACCAGAGGTCAATTTCTAGCTAAATAAAAATTTTAAAAAATCGCAACATTATTGCACTGGGACCCCGCCTAGCTTTCACCGTCACTGCCTAGCCCCCAGGTAAATGTACTATAAACGGTATATAACTACAAATTTTTTGTTTTTCTTCTTCTTCTTCTTCTTCTTCTTCTTTAATAATATTACAGGGCGACCACTTGGTCATTTTTTCCATTTTAAATTATCTAAGGTCATTTTTTTGACCATTTTTCTGCTTAAATGGTCATTCAGGTAATTTCTGGGAAAGTTTTTCCTTCAAAGTCTGGAAATTCTGTTGATTACGAAAAAATTCATTTTTCTTTATATTTTGTGCTTCCGCTGTGCAGTGTAAAGAAAATTGAAATTCAAGTTTCCGGCTGATTTAACTAGTCAGTTGCGTAGGATAATGACTGAATATTATGCGGGTTGAAAATATGCGACGAAGAGTAGTGTGTAAAGAGAGAAACCCAAAAGAGATGTGTGAATAACGGAAGAAGTAGCGAGTGACTGAGTGAATCACTAAATAAGTAGGCGAATGAGTGAGTGAGTGTGTGAGTGAGTGAATCACTGACTCAGTGAGTGACGGAGAGATTTCAAGCTGCTCAAAGCGGTGGCGCGCTGTTGTCGTTTACCTTGCAACCCTGATCGAGGGGAATATTTCATTTACAGGCATACAAAGAAATCTCAAAATATTATAAAAACGAAAGCGTTTATCGAAAAAATGATTAGGACAAAATTTATAGTACATAAAATTTTCCTTTAATTGAGACCATTTTCATTTCAATCTGATGAATCTTTCTAAAATATGTAGGGTTTTAATAGTTTCTTTTTTTCGCGTGCCTAAAATTATAGAGGGCGACTCTTTCGCGCTGGGAGTCCGAATAGTCATTGAAATTTACAATTCAACGTTTGCTACCGACTTTCAGATTTTTGAAATGTCTTCCACATTTCAGCTTTGTTTCGACCTTTCAAATAACGTTCGATACACAGCTTGAAACCTTCTGCTTTTGACTGACTAGTCTCTAACAAGGGTCCAGGGTACTCCATTTTCTGAAACGAAATTTGACTTTCAGTTTGAAAAGGTGGAGAAGAAAAATTTGCCGGCAAATATTTTTTGAAAATTAAAAATTCGACCATAAAATGTTTGAAAAATTAAAAATTTGCCAATTTTCTAATCGAAATATTTTCTTAATTGAAAAGGAAAATAAATAAACAAACATGCATAAAAAAATAAAAATTCGAATGAACAGTTTCAAAATTTGCCGATTGTCAAATTATTGGGGGTGTTTCAACCCCCACACCCCCTATAGTTTCGCCCCTGCCCAGAACTCAACAAGGTAAAGTTAAAATTGAGAAAATTCAAAAAATATTTTTGAAATACTCATATTGCAAAATCTTTACATACTATCCTTCTGAAATTGTATAATATAAAGAATTTTTAGTTGGCTTCAAGATTATGAGTTTAAAAAATTGAAGATGCCTGGCAAAATTAATTCTTGAGGGATGTTCTGAATAACAAAATTTTGGATTCCAACAACTTGACACGTATTCAATTCAGGGTCCCTACATTCAATACAAGAAATACTGATTTATTTGTAATATGTAGATCATGTTGAGGTTCAGCATCAAGTATGGACAATACTTTAGCATTGTATAATAAAATTACTTAAAAAGACCTAGCTTGACATAATATTCTTCATGAGTAGGAGACAATATTTTTCATCAGTCGTTAAAGTACTCGGAGGTATGTAGGTCCTAGTCTCTGCAGTTCTTTCCATTAGACCGCATAAGTGTGGTTTGTTTCGGCCCCTCGGCTTCGGCATTCTTATTTGGAACGGACTATTCGCGTTTGGACGCTAAAGAGTCTTTCTCTAGCGGCCTAATGAAATGCGGCGCGCTGATTGGTGTGTTTGGATGAAAAGACGATCAGTGACAAAAATGTTCTGCAAAAAAACTGAAGTTGGGCTCATCTGAAAGAAAATGATAAGGGCTAACACTTTATATTTTAAATTTTCCATAAAAAGCAAAATTGAAGATGCTAGATCTCATTTTACTTGTACATGTTCTTATGGTAAACATACCCTGATCATCTTTTCGTCCACGACACTAGCGCATCTACAGGAGTGTCCAAACGCGATATAGAAGGAAGAAGAATGATAAGAAACTTAAGGCAGTTCCACACTTGTCGGGCAAAACGCTTCGTAGAACATCAACGATGCCACCTAGCGGCACAAAAATCGAAACGTACTTCATCAGTGGGACAGGTTGGATTCCCTTTAAAATGCGATTTTTCCTTATAGAAGTTTTTTTCGTCCGGCGAGACATATGCGTCCCATTGAGAGTGAAAGTGTTAAAGAAGCCTAGAAGTTTTTAATGATAATAATAATAATATTTATTGCCCCCTCCAACAGCCTGTCGGCCGATTACAGGAGAAGGGTACATATAAATATACAATGTTTCATATTGATACCAAAAGAAATTTAAAATTAAAAATTTAAATTAAAATAAAATAAAATAAATAAATAAAATAAAACAAAATTTAAAAAAAATTAAAAAAATTGTTGTGTAGAATTGAGGCTAACTATCCGCACTGAGTGTACCCCCTCTCCTCCCCTCTCCTCTTGGAACTGGAACCCATCGAGGTCTGCCGGCCGTCCTTTCTAATCTTCTCTGATATTGGAGTTTAAGTTTTGAAGTTTTCAGATTCCACAATCGTTGCAACTCTTTTTTGGAGATTTTTACGGTCTAAAAGAAAAATGTCAATTTCGAAATTTTTGGATACAATTCTATTATACAAGTGACTGGCTCTGTTCATAGTAGATTCTTTATAACTGTTGGAATGTGCTTGTATTGTCTCAAAAAGATCACAGGATATTCGGTGAAATTATGGTACTCGAAAATATATTTCGTGTAGGATATTCTCATCACTTATCTTATTATGGATAGTGTCATAACAACTTTAAAAAGACTCATTTAATAATCAAGAAAATTGAAAAGAATTGTAAATGTTTTTGATTGATATACGTACACCTCTACATTTAATTATTCAGTGTAGGTAACATAGCCTCAGCGAATTCTAATTGACAACACTGAAGTACGTACACCTCTACATTTAATTATTCAGTGTAGCTAACATAGCTTCAGTGAATTCTAATTGACAACTCTGAAGTGCTTAGGTATGTTCTGTAAAGGGTGTAATTAAAACACCATAAATAGTTTCACTAATTATAACACTCTGTCTTTCCTTCATAGATACCAGCCTTTTTTTAAACAACCCGCTGTAGTCGAGCCTTTGATGTGTGAGAATGGCGGAAGAATGGTGTAGTGTTTCTAAATTCTTGTCTTGGTTCGCGAATGTTTCACAGTTCGTTGGTCTGGTTCGATACAATCCTCAAACATCACTGAAATGTAGAGCTCGAACAGTCTACATTATGTTTATTTTGACCTATATTTCGGTCCAGTTTTTCGCGAATATGAGTGTATTAGCTATGAGTGACCGCAATACCCACCATGCACTGAGCAAACGAGATCTCTTCATTACAATCATTCTTTTCCTGTGGTTTGTAAATGATACTTTAGGTTCCATGGCATCTCTGTTGACATCACTGCTTTGGTACAGAAGTAAAATTGAAGTAGTACAAACATTGCAAGAAACTGACAATTCGTTATCGCAAGTGGGTTTGTCGATAGTTTTTCGAAGAACTTGGTGGATATGGAGAGTGATTGGTTTCATTTTCATCCTTCTTTTGAACCTGGCATTCGACATCACTAATTTCTTCTTGTACCCTAGTAGACGATTACGTTTTTTCTCTGCCGTAATCATCAAATACTCGACCATTATTATAACGGCACCTGACATTTGTTACCTGCTTGTTACATTTCACATTTCACGAAATTATTTTGAAGTAATTAACGCCGAACTTACTCGATTAAAGGAACAGTGCAAATGTGAAGCACTGCAGAATAAAGAAATTTTGCTACGAGTTAAATGCTTGTATAAGGCTCATTTAAAATTAAAAAAGGTGTGGAACCTGCAGAATTCTCATTATAATTTCCAAATTATGTTTTTATTCGTCTCGTCTGTATGTGGATTCCTACTTCGGTCCTACATCTTTGTTTGCTCTCCAAGTTCGCTTAAATCGATGTGGTATCACAATTATAACAATTTTCTAGTTTGGTGTATGGATTTTGTCTCCTTACTTCAAGTATTGGAGGTCTTTTTCTGCTGTTGTTATATTATAAATGCTGCGTTAAACGCCCAAAATGAGGTGAGCAGATTATGTAATGTGGTAATGTAGAAATATATTCATTCTATTTCAAAAGATACTTGTCAACAATTTTCATACTTAGCTCAGTGAGCTTAACCGGGTTTGTTGTGAATCTGTAGGTACTTAGAGTAAACAAAACATGTCTATAGTTCAGTTACACTACACAACAGCCGAAAAGCCTCAAAAACGAGAATAGCCGATTCTAGAAGTATTTTTCACGCTAAATTCAATGCCGTTCTTTGTTTTTCTTTATTAGCTTTCTTTTTCTCGTAAATTTATTCTGAATACTGCCCCTTATTTCCCGCTTTTGTTTGACATATTCAGGAATGTGGCTACCCTGCATGCACTTCGAAAGACCAACACAGGTGTGTGAATGTGTGATTTGATATCGAAAATTGAAGGTGCTTATCAATAATATTAAAGCGCTAGAATACACGAGTGGGGACATTCGCCATTTTGGATCCAAAAGCGCCCGTCGATGCCGGATCTAACTATGCGGAGCGTACCGCCTAGCCAATTCGGCATCGACGGGCGCTTTTGGATCCAAAATGGCGTACGACCCTACTTGTATCCATAGCGCTCTAGTAATATCAGTGTAATGTTTAATACGCCATCAGTATCGCCACATAAAATAAATCAACTTCTCAAAATACGCTATTTCATTTCCCAGTAAACATAAACAATGATTACTTTAGCTAATTGAGCATTTTCAATGTAAAATTTGAATTCAGCGTTAAGAATGCATTAAGAGCGGTCTATTTTCCTGTACGCGGTTTCCAAAATATCTCAGTTTGTTATATGGGTTTATTGATTACATTATTTCTAAAATGTAGTTATAGTGCGGCAGTTATGGATCAGTACTGTGCATTTTGTGATTTTGTCTGCAATTTTATAAACAGTTTCGTCTACAAAATGGGGACCTTTTGAGAAAATTCAGACAAAATTAAAAAGTTTAATTTCCAGTGATAACAAAACTATGAGTTAAATGGGGGCAAAACCAATGGCATGTGGTGAGTTTTCCTATGAGGTAAGCGATAGGCGTAGAGGTGAAGTAAAAATCAGAATGAAAGTATGAAACATGCTATTACAAAATGGCATTGATAAAATTATTCAAGTTGTTGTATCCCAGCGTAGAGTGACTCCATATGCATTTTCTGTGACAAATAATAGACACAGGGACGTATCACCGAAGAGTTTTTTTTGGGGGGGGGGGGCAAGATTGTGAAAGTTCCAACTTACTCAACTAAAAATTATCAACTATCGAAGCAAAAAAAAAAAACATTTTCTCTTGTTGGATTTTTCCTACTGGCTCAACGCCAAATTCCCAGACATCAAAGCAAAAGAAAATTTTTGACTTGTTGGATTTTTCCAATTTTTCAGCTCAATTCCCAAGTATCAAAGCAAAAACAAAACCCTATTGACTTGTTGGATTTTCCCAACTCCACTTGATTAAAATTGTAAATTTTCCCTACTGCTGAATGAAAAATTCTCATGGGGGATCCCCCCCTCCCCCCCCGTATTAGTGCATCTCTGAATAGACATGACAAAAAAAAAAAACAGTTTTCTATTATCTTCACAACCGGTTAACCACAGAATGTTTTCATATTGCGATACGTGGAAATGTCCAGTAAAACTCGAACCACTTTCTTTTTGCTTAGTTTTCAAAAACGGTAATTCTGGTATCGGCTTACCACCATTAATAAATTCTAATTGTTCATTAAAAGTAAATCGCGAAAAAGGTTTTTCAATAAGACCCTGAATACGCATTTTGTAGGCAAAACAAAATCTGAGCAGTTAAACATGAACACATTGATTAGTACATAGAACATTGATCACGTTTCACTGCTAACTTCGACGTTCGACTAGCCGTAAGCGATATTAAAATCGCTTACGAAACGCCCAGTCTTTGTCGTGTTAAACATGCTAGTGTGTTTTTGTGATGGTCATCAACAAGGAGGTGGAGCGTAAAGGTGGCTGCACGTTATGCTGACTTTTCGTCCACGAATTCGTCAGCGTAATGTGCATCTAGCTTGAGTTGTGTATTAGTTCACGTGTAATATGAAAAATAAGCGACTTTTGGATCCCTGCCCTGATTAGTCCAGGAGAATTAGCTTAAAAAAAGAGGTGTTTAATGGAATTAATTGCAGCACAGTTGAAACTTGGTACGATTGTTTAGTACCCTCTTCGGAAAAATCCCGTGATTTCCCCTCCTCCTCCGGTGTGAGCATCACCCCTTAGAGTCCAAATAGTGCCCCCCAGAAACAGTTTTTGGCTTGTATCTAGCTTAAAATTAAGTTATAGGTAAAAATATTCCTTACCAAAATTAAGGAGCGTAAAATTCTCTACAAAAATGATATTCATGTTTTCACACGAGCATGTACATATGGAGCAACCTACAACGTACGCGGTATACAAACGCTACAATAATCGCGAAAACACATGACTGGATGCATAGAATGTTACATGATATAATTTCAGTTTATTATCTTCATTATTATCTTCATTATTATAAGAATTCATCTTCATCTGAATGTACATGTACACAATTTTCTACGATTAAACATCCTCCTCTATTGTGTAGGGCCCATTTTGTCGGTATGGAGTTAAGGCCAGAGGGTAATATTAGGATAAATTTCGGTCACAATGAGCCAAACTCGAGGTTTTAAGTCAAAAATTCGAATTTTTAGGAAGTTTTGAAATGAAAGTTTGAAAAATTGTAGTTTTGAGAAAAACGCGTTTAAAGTTTGAGTAAGAATTTTTTGTTGTTGAAAAAACGATATTTTATGAATAGTTTACGTTTAATATGAAAAGTTTGGACTTATTTCGATGTAAACTGGCACAGAGAAGGTGTCTACCCAGAAATGCAGCAATGTGCAGCGATTAATGTACATCAACGAGTGCAAGACAGAGTGGGCCTTTTTACATTGAAATCAATGTTAAAGGAGTATCGACAAAGTGGTCCTTTTCATATTTCGGCTGTACAGAGGAAACAACGTTGTAAAACTGGGTATCGACAAAGTGGGCCCTTTCTCATCCGCGACGTTTTGCGTGCTATCTCTCGGAAAAACTGCGAAATCGAAAAGATATCTATGCCAGCTTGCTTCCAGGTATACAAAACGTTAAAAACCCTATTTTTCGTTTTTTCCATAATTTTTCATAAAAATGGCTGTATCTCCTAAACTAAGATCGACAAGATGGGTCCTTTCGACGTGGACGTGCACATTATATAAACGCGTGGCTACAAGAGATACCCACTTTATAGCAACCACAAATTCGTGATCCCGATGCAGAAAACTTAAGTTCGTGTAAACCCGCTCGAGACCCTTGGGAGATCGACTCTCGTTAGCCCTGTCTCAACCCGGTATTTTCCCCCTCCAGCAGCCAATCAGTGCGCTCCATTCAAGGGGAGCCATCAGGTTAGCCAATCATAGCGCTTCATTCACGTGTAGCCCTCTCACTACCCGAGCTATACACTGGCGTTGAGAAACCCGTGCTATACCCTTTATGTATGCCCCTTGTAGACCCGTCGTATAGCCCCTCTGTATGCCTCTAAGTATCCCCTTTGTGACTGTCATATAGCCGCTCTGTATACCCTTTATGGTACGCCCTTTGTAGACTCATCGTATAGCCCATCCATATCCCCTTCATGAATCCCCTCTGTAAACCCGGGTAGATCTCCTCTTGTAATTCAGATACATATGGGAAGGGATGATGGGCTCTCAGCCAGTTTAAAAAAGTTTGAACATCCCTTCTATCATGCTGCAGTCGTTATTCCCTCAATTTTTTATGCTGAGCACTCGTTTCTGGTTGACAGTTTGTGAACTTTTACAAACCTTGGCAAAGATAAGGCATATGACAGGGGCGCTAAGAATCCACTGCTACAAAACGCTAGAGGTAACACCGCGTCGATGAGTCAGTCTGCCTGCACTCTTCATAATTCGCATGAATGTTTGTTTGATTCGCGTTTGGACGCGAAATAGTCGCTCTTTAGCCATAATAAAATGCGGCGCGCTGATTGGTGTATTTGGACGAAAAGATGATAAGGGACAAAAATGTTCCGCAAAAAAATTCAGGTTGGGCTCCTCTGAAAGGAAATGATAAGGGCTGACATTTTAGTTCTCTTCAATACTGAAAATGCTGGAGCTCATTTCACGTGTACATGTTTTTGTGGTAAAAATACCCTGATCATCTTTTCGTCCACTACAGTAGCGCACCTACAGGAGTGTCCAACCGCCAATAGTCATGTCGCTCCATATCTATTGTCTGTCTTCAGTCCGGTTTCTAAAACAAGCTGGTCCATCTAGTATAGGAACTTACAATTATAGCGTTCAACGCTTTTGGCGTGTTAAGTGACGAGTTTGGCGTTTGTACACCGCGTACGTTGTAGGTTACTCCATATTTACATGCATCTATGATCTTGAACGCCAATTATCTTGGTTGGTATGGGATTCACGAAAAAAAAACATGGATATCATTTTTGTAGAGAATTTTACGCTCCTTAATTTTGGTGAAGAATATTTCTACCTATTACTTAATTTTAAGCTAGATACAAGCCAAAGACTGTTTCCGGGGGCACTTTTTGGACTCTGCGAGGGTGATGCTCACACCGAGGAAGGGGTGAAATCACGGGGCTTTTACAAAGAGGATACTAAACTATCGTACCAAGTTTCAACCGTGCTGCAATTAATTCCATCAAAAATCCTAATTCCCCTAAACTATGATATGAATAAATACACATCTGTTTCAACGGTCTTCTCAACCACGGAAAGACGGCGCCATTTGTTTCATTTGAATTTATATAAGTATAATAACCGGCAATATGATCGCTTCTTTCTTTGCCAAGTGTTTCATATCCTTTATTTGTTACAAATTGATATAGTGTTATATGAAGACTTATTTTCACGGGATTTTTCAGAGTAAGCGGCGCTTATCTCGCTTATCTGGGATGCACGCCACTGGGTAAAACTGAGAAGGTGGGTTCACATTTTCGTCTTTAATTGACGAACTAAGCTAGACAGAGAGGTTCCTCACCCCACTGTAAATGTATTAAAGGAAACAGTTTTTTTGTTGTTTTTTTTTCGTCATTCAGTAGTTCTATCCTGCAACTACAATGTATGTGAACATGAAGTCGTTACAGCCCATAGGGGTTATTCACGAAGCTGTCTAAATTTGATCCAATGACCACTGTTTGGCAAACGTGCCTATTATTGGTCAGATGAGATTTCTCAATTTCCATCACGTTGTATGATAGTATATGCCTTATAAAATGTTGAGCGTTACTTAGTTTGTGTTGGTGTGTTACACTAGCGCTACCTAGGTCATGTTAACTTCTCAATAGTTGTGAAATACGAGCAGATTTACAGTAGGAGATTTTCGATTCATTCCCTGGATCCGCGCACACAAATGTGGACGTTGATAAATAAAATATTTTGTAAAGTATGTTGTTATCAACTTTCAACATCCATGTAAAGAAAATTGCAAAAGATTTACTTGAGTAGTCACCATATCGATTTTCTGGTTTCGGTAGTTTTCAAACGTGTGTATAATTCCTTTTGTAGGGTGTGCCAATTCACTTTTCCTTCTTCTGTATTCCAGAGCGCTTTCGGCTGTTATGCCATCATCAATGGAATACCCTAAATGAGACTAGTCTCTTGTGGTCCTGTAGTTATAGTCGAGGGTAGTACCGTATGGTGAGCCTGTTTAGTCTTACGTTCCTATTGGATGTCTGTGAATATGCAGTCTGTCCAATCAGTGGTTATTGTTATTGGTTGTGTGCTCTGATTGGTTGTCTGTGGTTGTGCAGTCTGTCCAATCCGTGGGTGTTATGTTATTAGTTGGAATAAGTTCTCACTTTGGAAGTTAGTTGTTGTATTTATTAGGTTGTTTTGTTTTGTTTTTGCCTTTATTATTTCTAGTTCTTCTTTTAATTTTCTTTTTCTTGGGTTGTTTTCTGTGTCTAGGATTTTGTACTTTTCTGTCAATTTGTCATTGTTGTGTCCCTGGTCATTGCAATGTTTTCCAGACAGTGATTTGTCATCATTTAGCTTATGTGATTTTTCGTGTTCTTTGATTCTGTTTGTGAATTTTCTGCCTGTTTCTCCAATTTAGGTCATGCCACAGTGTTCACAGTGCGGTCTGTATACCCCGCTGCAGTTGTTTCTGTCCTTTGTTCTGTTTTGTCATTGCTTATTTGTTTGATCAGAGGTGGTCTGTTTTTGATTCCAAGTTTTATGTTGTATTGGTTGAAGATTTTTTGTATTTTGTATGTATGTGTTCCTGTGAATGGTATTGCTCCTGCGTATTTGTCTGTTTTTGTGGTTATTGTTTCGGTGTCTTTGTTTTTTGGTTGTGTTAGTTTGTTAATTATTCTGTCTACTGTTTGTGGTTGGTATTTGTTGTTAATTGCTATTTGTTTAATTTTGTTAATTTCTGTTGTTCTGAGGTTGTTGTCATTTAGTATGTTGACTGCTCTGTGGCAGTATTTGTGTAGTGCTGCCATTTTGTGTTTTTGATGGTGAAATGAGCCTTTGGGTATTATTGCGTCAGTGTGAGTAGGTTTTCTGTAGATGCTGTACTGTATCTTGTTGTCTTTTATTTGTATTGTAAGGTCGAGGTAGTTGATGATCTTGTTGCCTTGTTCCATTGTGAACTTTATGTTGTTGTTTATGCTATTTGTCTCTGTGAGGAATTTGTCTAGTTGTCTGTTTGTTCCTGTCCAGATGATCAATATGTCGTCTACATATCGTGTCCATAGCTTTATGTTTTTCTTGTGTTTGCTGTTGTTTAGTATGTCATTTTCAAAGTTGTTCATGTATATTTCGGCTAGAATGGGTGGCAGTGGTGATCCCATTGCTAGACCTTCTGTTTGTTCGTAATATTTGTTATTAAACTGGCAATAATTTTGGTAAATGATTTCTTTTGTGAATGTACCGATCACGCTTTGAACTGACCACTTTTTTCCACAGACCATAACTTCAACGTCAATTATTACATCACTTTGATAACATCACAGATAAAAGCCACAGACTTCTACTACAGGGCTGCTAAAAAATGGAACCCTGACGCTCTCTACCGGCTTCGTAATAACACTTTGACGTTGGTAGGAAAAGGACCAATGATGGACACGTGACAAAGAACTGGTATTTTACCTTAACGCCGTTTGAAAGCGGAGGGTTTTTTCCTGCCAAAATCGTCAATAACTCGAATTTCGACAGTTTTGACTTTGATACACAAAAATTGCTGTTATCTGGAAATACTAAGATCGACAAAGTGAACCTTATTCCCTGCACTGCCATAGCTATTGTGGGTACATAATTGATGGGTAAATTTCCAAATTTTCGTCTTGAAGAAGCCTTAAAATCTACAACAACTTGAAAAAGACTCATTTAACTATTAGTTGATTGGTATGTACACAGATGGTTCACTGCAGAGTGTCGAATTTTTAATTGACAACTGCGAAGTACATGTTTATATTCAGTTAAGGGTGTTACTGAATTACTGTAAATTGTGTTCAGTAATTACGACACGTTGTTCTTCCCTTCGTAGAAACCAGCCTTTTTGAAACAGCCCGCAGTAGTTGAGCCTCTCGTGTGTAAGAATGGCGGAGGAATGGTGCAGTGTTTCTAAATTCTTGTCATGGTTCGCGAATGTTTCTCAGTTCGTTGGTCTGGTTCGATACAATCCTCAAACATCACTGAAATGTAACACTCGAACAGTTTATGTTGCGATGATGTTGACGTATATTACATCTCAGGTTTTCGTGCTTATTAGTGTGTTAGGTTTTCATTACCTCAGGTCACCATTACTGAGCAAACATGAGTTGTGCGTTGTAATCATGCTTGCCCTGTGGCACCTAAATGATACTTTGGGTGCAGTGGCGTCTCTATTGACTTCCCTGTTCCGTTACAAAAGTAAAATTGAAGTAGTACGCAAACTGCGAGAGGTTGATGATTTACTGTCCCAAAGTGATGTCTTCACAGTTTTTCGGAAAATGTGGTGGATATGGAGAGTGATCTGTTTCATTTTCGTTCTCCTGCTTAATGTAGCATTCGATTCTATCCATTTCTTCATATACCCGGACAGACGATTGCATTTTCTTGCTTGGAAGACCATTAAATTTTCAGCCACTATTATATTGGCACCTGACATTTGTTATTTACTTACCATACTTCATATTTTGCGGAATTATTTCAAAATTTGTAACGACGAACTTATACGAGTAAGGAAGCAGTGTGAACGTAAAACACTTCACCGTAGGGAAATTTTGCGTCGAGTTACATGCTTGTATAAAGCTCATTTAAAATTGAAAGAAATATGGAATATTCTGAATTCTCTGTATAATTTTCAAATCATATTTTTATTCGCTACTTTTGTGTGTGGTCTCCTCGCACAGTCCTACGCCTTTGTATCCTCTCCTGTATTCGTTAAAGTGGAGTGGGGTCAAAATGATAAGGATATCATAATTTGGTGTATGTATACTTTCTACTTGATGCAAGTACTGGAGAGTTATTTCTTTTGTTATTATGTTATGAAAACTACGGTTAGTGCTCAAAATGAGGTGAGAACAAATCGTGTTATTGTGGGAGTGTAGAAGTTTACTACATTACACGCCGTTCAAAAGATACATTTCTACTTGACAAATGGGCAATCGCTCTGAGTTTAAAACCCTTTACAGGTATCTTTGAACAGAGTGTACTACGTAATTATAGTTTAGTTTTTACAGATAGTCATACTGTCTGCCGCGATACTCGCTTATTCCTAGAATATTCTTAGGATATTGAAAAACTAAAACGTTCGAACATGAACCTAAGTTATTTCAGCGCGTGTTCTAATATAACACTGATCTAGTTCTAGGAATGCTCAACTTGTTTTCTAACTAAACCTGCTCAACCCTCCCTGCCACGTCTACATCATTTGCAGAACTATTTACATACCCACAAATGTATTCCTGGTTCTTCAACTTTAAAATTACTTATCAAAACAACAATAATGGTGTGGTGGAACGTATGGCGATGCACGCATGCCAAAGTGCCACCTGAGACACCGCCCCCTCCCCCCGGCACCGGGAACTACCCTTTCGGGCATCGCATCAGTGCCGAGGGGAATAAATTTAATAATAATTCTTAAAGTTACAGTTTTTCTACCTAAAAAGTCGCATGTAACGAAATACGATCCCGCTGTTGTGCCCACCCTTTCACTTCTTCCAAAAATTGTAAGTAAATGTTTTTCTGGTTTAGTTAAGAAAATGGCTTGGGATCTGCGAAGGAAATCATGAAAACAAGAAGAAAAAAATAAGAAGTGCGAAAGAAAACTAAACATAGAATGACAGAGCAAAAGAAAAGAATGGAGGAAAACTCTAAAATTTGACACTGGCCTCGAAAAGTTTTACAAAGTCTTGAGACGCTTAGGCGGAATTGTTTTATGTAGTCTTGAATAAATCTAGAATCGGATTAAAAATCTGGAAACCTGGTTGGCCCTGAAAACTCGAAAACTGTTTCGAGTAAGTGGGGCGAGTCTTAATGAATTTGAAACAAGTCTGTACCAGCCTCAAAGGGTTGTCAACATATCGAGAATAATCCTGAAGGGTTTTGAATGAGTCGTAGGTAGTGTTAGCAGGTATTATCAAATTTTAAGAACACCGGACAGTCTTAGTATGTCTCTATGAATTTTGAACAATTTTGTAAGCTTATATGGAGCTTTATGAAATCTGTTCTGAAGCGTGTTAAATTAGCGAAGCTTTTTATAGTCTTTGAAGTATCTTAAATCGTTTTCAGCAAGTCTGGGGGGGGGGGGTTTACATAACCTAAATTATGAAGTCGAGCCTGGAAATGTTCATAAACATATATCTGGAACAGTCTTGAACCGTTTTAAGCGAGTTTTAAAAAGTCTTAGCGAAACTTTAGCAATGAATATTTTTAAAGTTTCTCAACGAATATTAATTAGTAGGTCTTGGAGGATCGTAGTGAGTGTAGGTATGTGTTGGAAAGTATTGAACTAGCCAGGAAGAGATTTGTGAGCGTTGGGAGGGTTCAACATATTGTCTTAAAAACGTGTCGGTTAGGGCCTTTAAGGACCATCAACACGTTTGGAAGTGCCTTTTGGAATCCTAAATGAATAACTAGAGACAAAACTAAGGTGGGGGGCATGGGAGGCAGCTTGCTCTCCCCCCTCGCCTCCGCCGGAATTGGGAAATTTTAGTAGATGGATTAAAAGTCCAAAAAGATTTCAAGGGTTTCTTTTATTATTTTTTTTTTTAGTCAACACAAGAAAATTTTATACTTGGGAATTTTTAGTCATGTCAGTTGGGAATTTAACAATTTTTGTGCTCTCTCTGCTATAGGTACTGAACAGGGTCATGAACATGTATGTACCGGTCTTGAAGAATCTTATGCATACCAGGAAGAGCCGCAAAGTGTCTTAAATAATTGTAAATAAGTGTTCACGAGCCTTGAACAAGTCTAGTAGATGCTTAAATCGTCATGTAACATTCTTAGATGAGCGTCAGGGATCATGAACAACGATAAAGGAGCTTTCAAAGTCATAAACAAATCAAGGAGAGAGCGAGAGTCCTAGGCTCGTCTGAGAAGTTCTTAAATGAGTTTTGAAGCGTTGTCTTAAGGAAGTACTGAATACGTCGTAGGCACGAAGCTGATAGATTCGTCAAGAACCTTAAACACGTTTTAAAAAGTGCATTTCAGAGTTCTAGTGAGCGCAGAACAAGTCGTGAATATGACAGTCTAACGTGAATTTAAATGAGTTGTCACGAATCTTCGAACAAATCTGGTTTTAGAATAGCGTTATGAGTTGTGAACAAGGCTGGAGGAATTTTAAAAATCATAAGCAGGTCAAGAAAAGATTTTAAAAGTCTTAAGCTGCGGTCTGAAAAAATTTTAAATGAGTTTTGAAGAGTTGTCTTAAGAAAGTCTCAAGCTGTCTGAGCAATGAATCTGGCAGAGCTTTCAAGGACGTTAGACGCATTTCAAAGTGCAAATAAATACCAGAAGAGTCCTGAATACGTCTATAATGATCTTATAGGATACTAAAATGTCAGGAAGAGTCTTACAGAGTCTTCAATATATCTGAATGAGTTTTCACGAGTCTGTAATAATTCTAAAAGCGTTAGAGTCGTGAAAGGCCAGAAGAGTTTTCAAAATCTTATAAACGAATTAAGAAGACATATTTAACCGGTCTGAGAGTATTTTGAAAAGGCTCTCTCAGTTTTTAAACACTTTGAAGCCGTCGTAGGTAAACTCTGTTTGTTGACAGTATGGACCGAGCAGCGCTAGTATCGCGCACAACGAAAACGGGACAATTTGTGAGCGGCGCGGGTGATGGGCAGAAGCTTTCCTTGAATCGATCAAAATCGTTTTTTATGAGAGAAGGTAACTTGTAGGAAATTTTACGCTCTACAAATTTTGTTACGTTAATATTTCCGCTAAATGGCTCCGTTCTCGACTTATTTTGAGATAACTCAGTTAACATTCGAATAGGAAGATCACCCTGATCCCGGTTTCAATGTTGCCGATTGTAGCTCTGCTAGCGGATGCTCGGTCCGAATACTAGTGCTCTATTCGGATTCCGCAACAAAGTGGGCGGCATCTAGTCTAGTATCACTGTTAATGATAACGCTGATATCATATGGAAAAGTGAATGTTTTTGGCACCATGTACAAAAAGGTTCACCTTTTTATACCATCACTGTCTGATTGCAGCGCTTTCTGTAGGATGAACGGCCCGATTTGCCCTAGCTGTCTTCAGTGAAAATTTATCCGAGTTTTTCCGCTTGCCCCAAGGAAATGAGAAATTTTGAAAATGTATATTGGTGTATGTTGTATCGCATATTTCAACGTATTGAAGGCGTTACCACATTGAAGTTTTAATTTTCGTTTACACTCCCGCAAATATTTGAAAAATGTGACTACGCCTACAACAAGTTGAATATGCAATATAACACACACCAATGTGCATTTCCGAAATTTCTTTTTTTCTGTGGGGGAACTGGAAAAATGAGAATAACTTTGGCCTGGAGGCTGCTAGAGCAAGCGAGAGGAGACCATTTCTGACAAATTGAAGTTGATGAGAAGTTCGAATTTCTTATGCAAGAGGCAAAATTTTCTCCCTTTGGTTGTATTTCAAACAGGTATTGAGAAAAATGAGCTTTTATTAAATAGACTGACACACTAGTCAGACATAACGTCCTCTCACCGAAATTTTAAACCGTTTTGCTGTAGCTGTCTCCAGTCAAAATTTATTCGAGTTTCTCCACTTTCCCCAAGGAAATGAGAAATTTCAAAGACGTATATTGGTGTGTGTTGTATGGCATATTCAACGTGTTGAAGGCGTGATATTCAGCCAAGGCATGAGGGTACAACGCAAATTCATTATTTTTGTTAGAACCTTTTTTTTGACGTTTTCATTTTCGTCTACACTCCCACAAATATTTGAAAAATGTAAAATGTGGAACGCGTACAACACATCGAATATACATTACAACACATACCAATGAGCATTTTCGAAATTTCTCCTGTTTCTCTTTGGGGGGGGGGGGAGTGGTAAAATGCGAATAACTTTGTCGTGGAGACAGTTAGAGCAAAATGGTTTATAATTGTGGTGAGAGATTATTCCTAACAAAATAAAAGTAACCGAAAAGTTTTTCCTGGGGGGGGGGTCGGGGGGAGGCAAAATTGTATAAGTTCCAACTGATTCAACTCAAAATTACCAACTAGGAAAGCAAAAAAAAAATCTTTTTACTTGTTGGATTTTTCTAACTGACTCAACTCCAAATTCCCAAACATCAAAGCTAAAGGAACCTTTGACGTGTTGGATTTTTCTAATTTCTCAACTCAATTGCCGAGTATCAAAGCAAAAAAAAAAAAACCTATTGACTTGTTGGATTTCCCCAACTGCTGAGTGAAAAATTTCTATGGGGGATCCCCTCTCCCTATCGGTACGTCTCTGAATGGACATGGCCAAAAAAACAGTTTTCTATAATCTTCACAACCGGTTAACCACAAAATGTTTTCATATTGCGATACGTGGAGATGTCCAGTAAAAATTGAAACCCCTTTCTTTTGCTTAGTTTTCAAAAACGGCAATTCTCTGGTATCGGCTTACCACTATTAATAAATTCTAACTGCTCATATCGCGAACCCTTAGTACGCATTTTGTGGGGGGGGGGGGAATTGGAGCATTTAAACACGAACACGTTGATTAGTACATACATAGAACATTGATCACGTTTCACTGATAACTTCGACATTCAACTAGCCGTGTAAGCAATTTTAAAATCGCTTACAAAACGCCCAGTCTTTGTCGCGTTAAACATGCTAGTGTGTTTTTGTGTTGGTCATCAACACGGAGGCAGAGCGTAAGTCGTGTATAAGTTTACGTGTAGTATGAAAAATAGGCGATTCTTGGATCGCTACCTTAATACGAATAAATACGCTTCTGTTTCAACTGTCTCCTCAACAACCAAAAGACGGCGCCATTTGCTTAGTTTGAATTTACATAAGTATATAATAAGCGGCAATACGATCGCTTCTTTCTTTGCCAAATGTTTCGTATCTTTTATTTGTTACAAATTGGTATAGTATTATATGAATTTCTCGGGATTTTTCAGAGGAAGCGGCGCTTATCTCGCTTATCTGGAATGCACGCCACTGGGTAAAACTGAGAAGGTGGGTTCACATTTTCGTCTGCAATGGACGAACTAAGGTAGACAGAGAAAAACGGATAAGGTAAATGCCAGTCATTGGTCAGATTTCCAGAGGGTCCTCACACCAGTGTAAACGTATTAAGGGAAACCGTTTTCTTTTTTTCGTTACTTTTTTTTCTTTTTTTATTTTGGACAGTCAGTAGTTCCATCCTGCAACTACAATGAATGTGAACATAAAGTCGTTACAGCCCATAGGGGTTATATACGAAGCTGTCTAAATTTGATCCAATGACCAGTGTTCGGCAAACGTGCCTATTATTGGTCAGTTGAGATTTCTCAATTTTCATGACGTTGTATGATAGTATATTACCTTATAAAATGTTGAACGTCACTTAGTTTGTGTTAGTGTGCTACACTAGCGCTACCTAGGTCATGTTAACTTCCCAATAGATGTGGAATACGCGCGGATTTAAGGTAGGAGGGTAGGAGATTTTCAGTTCATTCCTTGGATCCGCGCTCGGAAACTTGAACGTGTGTTGTTTTTTTTTTAATTAATTTTTTTTTAAATATTTATTATTAGGGCTATCTTAATTCTTTATATATTATTACATCTTAAAAATTAAATTATCCCTATTTTTCATTTTTTACTTGACATGAGTGAGGTAACGGTCCACTGACCGGCTCCCTAAATGACTACCATATTGTAACTATTTATAACGCCAGTTCATGTGGTTTCCTTCGCTTCAGTCTTCTGGTGTCATGGTGCACGTCTAACAGTGGGATTGCCTATATGTTGGTGTGCCCGTGCAGTCGTTGTTCATATTTGAGGGCCCGCTTCTGAATGATTTCGTCGACGGTTTCCACTTTCAAGTTCCTGTGGAGGTCTGTGTTTGGTGTGTAGCGATAGGCTTTGATGATCGTTCGCAGGTATTTGTTTTGAACTCTTTGGATAATCGATCTGTTAGATGGCTTGGCGCATCTCCACAGTTCACAGCCGTACATCCATATTGGCTTTATAATTGACTGGTATATGAGCAGTTTGCTTTTGAGTTTGAGTTTTGAGTGCTTTCCTAGAAGCCATTTCATTTCCCGAGTCTTTTGGCTTATTTGGAACGCTTTTTGTCGCAGATGAGTTCTCCAAGTAAGTTTAGCATCGAGATGTAGGTCTAGGTACTTGGTCGATTCTTTTTGTTCCACTGGCACGCCATTTGGGTGGATTCGGCGGTGCATATCTTTGTTACGAAGCGTGAACGTGACTTGTACCGACTTCTGTTCACTCAGCTTGATTCTCCATTTTTCTGCCCATTTTTCTACTTAGTCAACTGTGAGTTGGAGGTTCGCAATGGCCTTTTCCTGAGTTGAACTTACTGCCATGATGGCGAATGTTGCGACCTCTGTTTCAGCTGCTGTTCGGATGTCAGCAGTGTACAGCAGATATAGGAGCGGTGCTAATACGCTCCCTTGTGGAACACCAGCTGCAGTTGGATAGAATCGTGAATTTGCTTCTCCGTGTGTCACTTGGAAAAGTCTATCTTCGAGATACGTTTTCAATAGCTGACATAGGTTTTTTGGGATGGTGCGACTCATCTTGTGTTTTAACTCTTCGTGCCACACTATATCGAATGCTTGGGGTACATCGATAGAGAATGTAACACGGTACTTTTTTTCCTCGAGCGCTCGCTCAACTGTTGCAACGACTCTATGGATCTGTTCGATGGTCGAGTGGTGATTCCTCAAGCCGAATTGGAAATCGGGAATTTCTATGTACTGCTTCAGTCTCTTTAGTATTATTTTTTCGTATATTTTCGCAATGATTGGAAGTAATGATATTGGTCTGTAGGATTCTTTTTCAGTAATTGGTTTCCCGGGCTTGATTATCATTATTATTCGTGCTATTTTGAAGCACTTTGGCGTATACCTTAGCCTGATGCTAGCATTGTATAGCTACGTTAGCATCACTATGCCTTTGCGCGGAAGCTCTTTGCACAGTCTAGGCGGGATCTCATCAATTCCTGGTGCCTTTTTTGGATTCAGTTTTTCAATTTCAGTCTTCACTTCTTAGGGTGTGATGAGTATTGACGTTAGCTTCTTCTAGGTAGGTTTTCGTGGTATTTGAATTTGGCTGCCGTGCGGCTGGAACGTGGATTGAAGGTGCTGCGCAAATAACTCTGTTTTTTCCTCGTTTGTTCGGGCCCAGCGCCCCTGCTGGTTCATTAGTGGTGGCACATACACCAGTGGTCGTTTCAACCTTCTCGTTGCACGCCACAGCGAATAGTCTGTGTCTGCTTGTGGGCTTAGGTTTCCGAAGTACTCATCGAAGCTTTCTTGCTTGAATTGTTTGATGCATTTATTACGTTGGTTGCTGATGCGATTGAACGTACTTTTGTCTGCCGGATTACGGGTATGGTGCCAGATTTTTCGCGCTCTTCTTCTCTTTTTAATGAGGTTTTTTATTTGTTTGGGGTAGGATTTTGTATCAGTCGGCCTTTCTTTATTGACTGGAGTGGAGTAAGCAGCAGCTTCTTATAAAAGCTGTATAAAATGTTCAGCCTGGCTGTCTAGATCCTCTTTTGTTTTGAGCTTCACTTTCAAGTTTATTGAGTTATGGGCTCTGTTTTAGAAGATAGCCCAATCGGTGTTTTTGTTTGTGAGAGACTGCTTCTTCTTCCTGATTCCGGTGGAACTTGAAGTCATTATCACGGGTGTATGGTCAGATGAGAGGTCGTCAATTCCTTTAGTCTCGATGTTGGCGGTTGATATACCTTGACTGATGAAGAAGTCGAGAAGATCGGGGATCTTTCCGCTATCAGAAGGCCAGTAAGTAGGCGAGCTAGATGAGTGATAATTACATGAGTGTTCGTTAATTGCTCCGTGAAGTTCCCTGCCTTTGCCTGGGGTTACTAATCTCGAGCCCCATGTAGTGTGTTTTACGTTGAAGTCGCCACCTATTATGAGCCTAGGTCCGAGTTTTTTGAAAATTTCAATGTATTGTTTTCTCTCGATTTTGTGTTTTGGAGGGCAATAGCACGCTGCCAGCGTTAGATTATGACTGCTGAATTTTACCAGTATGGCTGTTGCTTACATATAATCATGTTGTATTTCTTCGAGCTCTTCGTGGCTGATGTTCGCCTTGACCAAGATTGCCGTGCCGCCTCTGGCGTTACCACTAGGATGGGTAGTCCAATACGCTCTGTAACCTGGAATTTTTAAGTAGTTATTCTGCGTGAAGTGAGTCTCATTGATTACCGCGATGTCGATGTGATTGCTGTTTAGGAAAACTTCTAGTTCTTGAGTACGTTGTCTCAGTCCGTTGGCGTTCCATGTGACTATGTGGAAGAAAGTGTCAGTCATTGAGTTAGAAGCTTATTCACGAGTATGACTAGCAGACTGATTATCTGGGCATTCTGGTCGATGAGTTGTTTTAGCGTGTTCTCGAGCTGCTGAATGGGTTGCATAGCATGTCCCTGTTCCACATTTCCGGCTTCTCCTGAGACTGCTGTTCCACTGATCACTGGGGCTGCTGTTTCATTGACCGCGTGGGCATATGATTTTGTCGGTTCATCGGAGTGACAGGACAGTACCGGTTTGTTGGCTTTGTTGAGCGGGTCGAAGGCTGGCAGTTTATTACGCGGACCACGTCTTTGACCGAGGATACGCTTGTACTCCACACGCCCCTTACAGTTTACAGGGTGTTCACGTTGCACAGGGCACAAGTCGGCTTGTCCTCTTTTGCTTTCGTGCAATTTCGATTGTCATGGCCGCCTCCACATCTTACACATGCTACAAGCATAGCGCAGTAGGTCTTCTTGTGCCCATAATTTTGACATCGCATGCACTTGGACGTTGATAAATAAAATATTTTGTGAAATATGTTCTTATCAACTTTCAACATCCATGCAAAGAAAATTGCAAAAGATTTACTTGAGTAGTCACCAGAGTACTGCACGCTTAACTACGCAGCTGATCGTTACCTAGTATTAACAACACGGTACTGTGAATTATACCGGGTTCGTCAAACTAGGTACCAGGTACTCCCACTTACCTAGTACCAGGAGGTAAGACATGAAACTACTTACCTAGTTAAAGAACAATCCTCGTCAGTGGCGTAGTGTGTCGTAAAAGGGGCGGCAGAAGGGGGTTAAGGTATTTCACCCCCTCTCAAAATTTTTTACCTCCTCCCCAACATTTTTATCCCCCCCCCAAAAAAAAAATATTTTTTTGCCTCCAAAAATTGTTGACCCCGTTTCCTCAAAATTTTTACCCCCAAACAAATTTTCCTACTGTCCCAAACAATTCTATCTCCCCTCCCAAAAAAAAAAATTTCACCCCAAAAAATTTTTTCTCCATCCCAAAAATATTTTTACTCCCTTTCTCCGAAAACTTCTTACCCTCCCTCAACAAATATTTCTACCTCCTCCCAAAACATTTTTACCCCCTCCACCCGCTTCATATTTTCACACGGTAGGAAATCATGGAACGTTTTCTTTTCACCAGGTAAACCCGGTACTTTACACAGCCCCTCGCAAAATTTTAAAAAAACAAAAAGTTACTAGGTGCTACCCGGTAACCCGGTAATACACTGTACCTAGTACCGGGTGGTACCAGCTAACTGATAATACCGGGTATGAAAACTAGGTAGTATAGGTATTTTACCGTGTTGTTACCTACCCGCTGCAGTACTCTGGTAGTCACCATATCGATTTTCTGGTTTCAGTAGTTTTCAAAGGTGTGTATAATGTACCGATCACGTTTTGAACTAACCACTATTTTCCACAGACCATAACATCAACGCAAATTATCAGATTACTCTGATAACATCACAGATGAAAGCCACAGACTTCAACTACAAGGCTGCTACAAAATGGAACCCTGACGCTCTCTACCGGCTTCGTAATAACACTTTGACGTTGGTAGGAAAAGGACCAATGATTGACACGTGACCAATATTACCTTAACGTCATTCAAAAGCAAAGGTTTTTTTTCTACCGAAATCGTCAAAAATTCCAATTTCGACAGTTTTGACATTGATACACCAAAATTACAGTTATCTCGAAATACTAAGATCGACAATGTGAAACTTTATTCCCTGCACTGCCATAGCTATTTTGGGTACATAATTGATGGGTAAATTTCCAAATTTTCGTCTTGAAGAAGCCTTAAAGACTACAACAACTTGAAAAAGACTCATTTAACTATTAATAAAGTTTTGAAAAGAATAATAAATTTTGTTGATTGGTATGTACACAGGTGGTTCACTGCAGAGCGTCGAATTTTTAATTGACAACTGAAGTACATGTTTATATTCAGTTAAGGGTGTTACTGAATTACTGTAAATTGTGTTCAGTAATTACGACACGTTGTTCTTCCCTTCGTAGAAACCAGCCTTTTTGAAACAGCCCACAGTAGTCGAGCGTCTCGTGTGTAAGAATGGCGGAGGAATGGTGCAGTGTTTCTAAATTCTTGTCATGGTTCGCGAATGTTTCTCAGTTCGTTGGTCTGGTTCGATACAATCCTCAAACATCACTGAAATGTAACACTCGAACAGTTTATGTTGCGGTGATATTGACATATATTACATCTCAGTTTTTCGTGATTATGAGTGTATTAGGTCTTAATTACCTGAGTACACCATTCCTGACCGAACATGAGTTGTACGTTCTAATAGTGGTTTCCCTGTGGTACCTAAATAATACGTTGGGTGCAGTGGCATCTCTGTTGACATCCCTGTTCCGTTTCCAAAGTAAGATTGAAGTAGTTCGCAAACTGCAAGAGGTTGACGATTTACTGTTCCAAATTGATCTCTTCACAGTTGTACGGAGAATTTGGTGGATATGGAGAGTGATCTGTTTCATTTTCGTCTTCCTGCTTAATATAGCATTCGACTCCATCCATTTCTTCATATACCCTGACAGACGATTCCATTTTCTTGCTTGGAAGACCATTCAGTTTTCGGCCACTATTATATTGGCACCTGACATTTGCTATTTACTTACCATACTTCATATTTTGCGGAATTATTTCAAAATTTGTAACGACGAACTTATACGAGTAAGGAAGCAGTGTGAACGTAAAACACTTCACCGTAGGGAAATCTTGCGTCGAGTTACATGCTTGTGTAAAGCTCATTTAAAATTAAAAAAAGTATGGAATATTCAGAATTCGCTGTACAATTTTCAAATCATATTTTTATTCGCTGGGTTTGTGTGTGGCCTCCTTGCACAATCCTACGCCTTTCTATCCTCTCCAGTACTCGTTAAAGTGGAGTGGGGTCAAAATTATAAAGATAGCACAATTTTGTATATGTATACTTTCTACTTAGTGCAAGTATTGGAGGGTTATTTCTTTTGTTATTATGTTATGAAAACTACAGTAAGTGCTCAGAATGAGGTGAGAATAAATCGTGTTATTGTGGGAGAGTAAAAGTTTACTATAATACACGCCGTTCAAAAGATACACTTCTACATGGCAAATGGGCAACCGCTCTGAGTTTAAAACCCTTTACAGGTATCTTTTGAACTGAGTGTATTACGTAATTATAGTTTAGTTTTTATAGACAGTCAAACTTTCTGCCGCGATACTCGCTTATTCCTAGAATATTCTTAGGATATTGAAAAACAAAACAATTCGAACATGAACCTAAGTTATTTCATCGCTTGTTCTAATAAAACACTGATCTAGTTCTAGGAATGCTCAACTTGTTTTCTAACTCTACCTGCTCAACCCTCCCTGCCACGTCTACATCATTGGAAAAACTATATACAAATCCACAAATATTTTTTTCGTTCTTAAACTTTAAAATTACTTATCAAATTCACAATAATAAATTTAATTATTCTTAAAGTTACAGTTTTTCTACCTAAAAAGTCACATGCAACGAAATAATACAAGCCCGCTATTGTGCCCATCCTTTCACTTCTTTTAAAAATAGTAAGTAAATGTTTTTCTGGTTTAGTTAAGAAAATGGCTTAGGAACTGCGAAGGAAATCATGAAGACAAGAAGAAAAAAATAAGAAGTGCGATAGAAAATTAAACATAAAATGACAGAGCAAAAAAAAAATAATGGAGGAAAACTCTAAAATTTGACACTGGCCTCGAAAAGTTTTACAAAGTCTTGAGACACTCAGGCGGAATTGTTTTATGTAGTCTTGAATAAATCTAGAATCGGATTAAAAATCTGAAAACCTGGTTGGCCCTGAAAACTCGAAAACTGTTTCGAGTAAGTGGGGCGAGTCTTAATGAATTTGAAACAAGTCTGTACGAGCCTCAAAGGGTTGTCAACAAATCGAGAATAATCTTGAAGGGTTTCGAATGAGTCTTAGGTAGTGTTAGCAGGTATTATCAAATTTTAAGAACACCGGACAGAGTCCTTAGTACGTCTCTACGAATTTTGAACAGGGTTTGTAAGATCAGATGGACTTTGAATCAGGTCTGTGTGGAAGCGCGTTAAATTACTTGAAGGAAGCTTTTTATTAATGGTTTTTGAAATATCTGATACCTATCGCTTTCAGCGCGCCTATGGGTGGTTTTTACATAACCTAAATTATAAAGTCGAGCCTGGGAATATTATAAGCATGTCTGGAACAGTCTTCAAGCATTCTAAGCGAGTTCTAAAAAGTCTTAGCGAGACTGTTGCAATGAAGAGTTTCAAAGGGCCTCAACGAATATTAATTATTATGTTTTGAAGGATCGTAGTGAGTCTAAGTAAGTGTTGGAAAGCATTAACCTAGCCAGGAAGAGATTTGTGAGAGTTGAGTAGGTTCAACATATTGTCTGAAAAACGTGAGTCTCAATACGGTTTCAAAGCTTTACAATCGGTTTCGCATGTCTCCCCACAAACATCCCTGTGGACAGAACAACTGCAGTATCAATCGAGGTGGGTAGGTAGCGTACTCTGCAGTCCCTTGCCAGTTCTCGGAGATTAGGTATTATACTTGCAGAACACGTTACCACCAGTATCTGGAGAATTGGTGGTGGTGTGGTGTGTCTTATAGGTTGTTTACTCAACGTTGTTAGACACATGGTTGGTAATATTCATGCACGCACAGGTTCACGTCGTACAGAAAGAAATACTCAGACTCAGGAACAAAGAAACTGTGAGCAATGATATGACGTACTACCCCGACTGCCCTACACAACCAGGTACTGATGTGACACTGAAAGAACTGAATGACCAGTGGAGGTAAAAAGTAAACTCCAGGGTACTAAGTGAATATGGTATTAGGTACATGGCTGTTTCAAATGACGTTTTAAGGGAATTAGGAACAGAAATGGAATTAGTTCATAACTATTGTTCACATTTCACCCCGAGTAACAAGTGATTAAACGCAGAGATGGATCTAGTTCTTTTATTACTCTGGGATTCATTTCTCCTCCTCCCTTCCCCTCCCATTTGAACATCTCTGACCCTTAACCACTCCATACGTGACAATGAATCGGTATGGAATACTATTTATACCTTATACCCCCTTCTTTGAGAAAAAGTTTCTCTAACGTTAGCGTTACTCTTTACTGAACGCAAACGAATTTTCCTCTACCTAATACTGAACGATACAACTGGAACGTTCATTGAATTTTACTGATACTGGTAGTTTGCCCCTTAACGATAAGTTATAGTTTAGTTATTCATAGAATATTTTTATAAAATGTATCAATTTAAGTCGGTGCCCACTTTGTAACAATTTTAGGGGAACAGGATCGTGCGCCTATTGCATGAATTGCAAATGCAGATCGAATTGCCTTGTGTTAATCGCTTTGTAAGTATGCATTGTGGAGTGTTGCATTATTTTTACACACACTGGATAAATTTGTAGTGTATGATATTCAGAGAACGATCCTATTAATTGTCAGGTCATTGCAAACTTTACACTATCCAATATTTCTTGTCTAGTCTTGGAGATTTTATTCATCCGATTTTCATTTATGTGGCCTGTGCGTAGTAAATATACCTGCACTAGAACTGAACGTACAAGAAAAGCTAGAGTCCCGATGCGCAGTCAATTACCTTGTAGTTACCCGCGGAAAAGTTACCCATTTGCAACCCTCGGTTCCCTTAAAATTACCCAGAAACTCATCTGTTACCCTTGGTTTCCTTTTAGTTACCCGCGTAACTGGCGGGATTTTGCACATCCTGATACACAGTCAGTTACTCTGTAGTTACCCTTTGGTTACCCGCGGGAAAGTTACCCTTTTGCAACCCTCGGTTACCCTCAGATTACCCAGAAACTCATCAGTTACCCGTGGCTCCCGTTTAGTTACCCGGGTAACCGGCGGGATTTTGTGCATCTCGGTACGCAGTCAGCTACCCTCTAGTTACCCGCTGCAAAGTTACTCATTTGCAACCCTCGGTTACCCTCAGATTACCCAGAAACCCGTCAGTTACCCTTTGCTCCCCTCTAGTTACCTGGGTAACTGGCGGGATCCTGCGTATCGGGTGTGAGAACCCGCCAAACCTCGAACATGAATTGCATTTCCTCCACAGTTTGTGCATGTTTGCAAACAATGAGCAAGTATTGCACATCAATGTATGGAGTAAGGTGTTTCATATTTCCGTTATGTATTTCTGATCCCAACCTTGAAAAACTGTGCAACGTCTCCCGATTCGTGCTGTTTAGCAAATAATTTCACCGTTGTTCCAGCAAGGATTACTGGAATCAAAAATCAGTGTTGCTAGGTGCCGAGAAAAGTCGCCAAAGTGGCGATTTTTGAAACCTGCTGGGCGACTGAAAATGGTTGAAGGCGAGTGGCGATTTTAGTGGCGCTTAGTCGTAATGTGGAGTTTCTTTTCCGTGCCAAAAGAAATCAACGGCTCTCAGCTCTCTGGATCTCTGAAATAGTTCAAATAAGGTACTTTTTCTGGTCTCAAATTCTTGAAGTGGCTCTTGGCTCTCCAGATCTCTGAAATTTATGTCAGCACAACTGTTCTGAGAAAAAATACCTAAAACTACATGTAAATTAGGTTCTTTTTCCAGGTCTCATTGTGGTCAGTGAACGAGGAAAATTGCAGTGGCGAAGAGTGGCGATTTTTATGTTTCAACATTGGCGACCTGCTTTCCAAGACAACTGGCAACACTGTCAAAAATGCCTACTTGGCAAAGCTCTCGACCAATAAAAACACTTTATTTAAGCTTTTACCTTTTGGCAACTGAAATGCTATTGATTTGTCTTATAGTTGAATAATACGAGGTAGCATTCCATGAATGGCAATATGTTGGCAACTGGTTAACCATGTGTTGGCATCTTCGCTGTTTGGCGAAGTGGTAACATGCCTGCTTCCCAATCCCTGTGTCTTGGGCTCGAATCCCACCAATGTCTGAAAGCTATTAATATTCCAGTACCTTCACTGACATCATAGCGAACACAGCCACTACAGTATCAATCGAGGTGGAAACATAGCGCATCGTGTAACCCCCGCCAGTTCAAACGAACGAGGCATTACAATCGCAGGGCGCGGTACCACAAGATCGGAGAGATTGGTACTGTGCATGTGCACATATTAGACAGCTTACTTAAAGTCGCGAAACACGTGGCTAGTAAGCAAACTGCGGCTATGCGCCCTTCGGCTCAGAGAAGGAAAACTCTAACGAAACTAACTGGGTGGGGGAAGCAATGGCAAACTACCCCGACTAACCCTTCCCAGGAAAGTTGCACGGCTGAAACAGTGATCGCCAACATCAGGCATCGAATATGGCCCCTGAAGAAAAATACTATATTGGCAATCCGTTGACAGTACTTTGGCATTCTGCGATTGACACTATACAGGCATTTGTTAGTGTTGTGGCAGTCTATTAGCGCTCGGTTGAAAATTTATTGACACTGCGAATTGGTATCTCGTTATGATGTAACTGGAAAATGAGGGAAAAGCACTGATGGCCAGGTGAAAATAGCACGCTCGGTAGGGGTCCACCGCACCAGGGCATCCAAAATTCTGGCAGTATGTTGTATAGCAAGTAAAAAGTAAAAGTTTTTTTTAAATTAATTTAGTAAAGGGTTCCATAACATACATTGCTGTTGAAAAGGGGTCCGTCACCAAAAAAGTTTGAGAATCGCTGACCTAGATGATAACATGCTGACCATATAAAATACATAAAAAATAGTTTCACATTAAAAACCCTTAGCCATTTGAGAAAAACTGTAAAAATTGATGGCTCATTTACCCCGAGGCTAGCAGCATGCTAGAAGCATGAGAATCGCCAACATTTACAAATGTTGCCGAACGTAGTTTACACTGAATTTGCTAGCAGCAAGTTGGCAAAATGCTGCCAGCAAATGTTATCTGATCAGATTCGATTCCGTTTGGATAACATGTTAACAGTAATATGCTGCTAGCAAATGCTGCCAACGTTGCTGCTAACAAAATTTCCAAACGACCTAAGTATAACATTGCTGCTGTAGCATTTGGTGTAAATGAGCCATGACTGAAATTGTCTACATTTCCATGTTTTGCGAACAACTGATCGATTTCGCCATCGTTGGAGAACTCCCCCCCCCCCCATATGTTTCTGTGAAACCTACCAAAATAAACAGATAAACAGGCGAATATACAGGCTGGTTGACAGACAGATAGACAAAAAGCAAGACACGAAGCGGAAAGCTGTTGCCAGTGGGGCGAGTGTCGCTGAGAGATCAGGTTGTGAAGCCACGTAGGAATGAAGTTCGCCAAAGAGGCATAGGGCTCTATAGTTTACGTAAATAAAATCAATCCGCCATTTTGATTGCAGAATTTCAATTTGAAAATTTATCTTACCTCAAGACCTTTCAACTAGTTAACTCTCTATTGTACAACTAGCCCCGAGTGATGTAGGTCGGTATCCCGCTCCTATCCTTTCAAAAAGATGTTGTTACGCTCATTGCAGTAAGGTGCTATAGTTTAACACGGGTACAACGGACCGCCATTTTGATTCCCAACTAGTCGGAACATCTTTAATCACCGGTTCACGAACGGGTGCGAGCATGTTTGAGAATGCTCGGACTAACTTGGGAATCAAAATGGCGGTCCAGTATACCTCTAATTGAGGACGTATCTGTAAAATGGGCGTTCGTTCAATGTATTTCTTATGGAACGGACGCCCTTTTTACAAATACGTCCTCAATTGCAGGTTCGTGGTTTGTTGACCCGTAAAAATTGACTCCGTGGCTTCATGTCTTCCAGTGGCGGATCCAGGGGGGGGGGCTAAAGGGGCTATATCCCCCCCCAAAAAAAAAAAAATTCACTCGCTTTTCCACTTATTTTAGCCACCGATGTTTTTAATGACAGTAGCGCTCATACAGCACAGTTCGTGAATACATATCGCGTTATCAATGAATCAACATTATCACTTATCAACACTCATGCATTCATGCTTAAAATTTTGTTTGCTCTTTTTTTCTCCAACATTTAGCCCCCCCCCCCCCCCAAAGTGTAATCCTGGATCCGCCACTGATGTCTTCTGTTGGCGAATGCGCCATGTCCTCTTACAATGGATAATGATCGAGAACATCGTTCATGTCACTAATATTAGACTTCATTACATAAGATTCATCTCTATTTCTTTTAAGGCAGTTTTGTGGTGTTCTGTAGTCATATGGAAACTCTGTTGTGGGGCGATGTACAAAACTATTCGTAGAATTCTGTTGTATACGAATCCGACAATCAGAAACCAGCTTAAATTATTATTCATAGGTCACAGCTAAAGTGAAACTACGAGTTTTCATGTTTTGTTTCTACATGAACGTATACTGCATGTTGAAAGTACCAGTTCCTCTTCTCCGATGCGGCTGTTTGTTCTGTTTCGAATGATTGTTCTTGTTGCTTGAAATAATAGGTATATTATCTTGGGCTTTCAGAAGTTCATTTTCAATTTTCTGATTGTTTCTGTACACAGTATTTAATTTTACTGCAGTAATTTAAAGGAAGATCGAAGTCTACTAATCTAAACTTCGTCAATCATTTGGGGATGTAATGATTTCTTACGCAAGTGTTTCTGTTCAAATGTTGGTCTTTGTTCTGTTTCTATTTCTTTGAATCGGTGAACTCTTAGTCTGCTGTTCCACTTTCGTATACCTATGTCTGTTACTTCTCAGTAATTGAAACCATCGAACCATCAATAGAAAGATATTATATAATAGATTATTCTACTGTGTGGAAGAGAGAATTATTACAAATATTTTGGATTGGTGGTTTGCGGGGTTGCTCTAATTTTTCTCAGATTGCGCAGCTATTGTTGGATTACAATCTATACATATGGTACTGTTAAATGGGGTATCTTGGAACAGTCGGATAGCTTGAAACGCACCAGCAGACATGCGTGCGAGCTACCTAACTTGCACACTTTGGCTAATCTCTCAAGCTCTCCTCTCACTTATGAGTCTCAGTAATAAGCGGTCAGAATTCATAAATACTATGCAAGCCTTTTGCCCTTTTGGCATATTTTAAGTTACACGGTTGTTTCAAGATACCCCAGTTGACAATACTTTTTTTTCTGGATCAGATCATGATTCATGGGCAGGCTACCGCAGGTCTCTGCATCCCTTCATCGTGTGCAAATGTCGCAGATGGCTTATACCTAATTTTCAGAATCTGCTTAATTTTGTTGAGATACCAGATGGTGGGTATAGTGAGTGGCGGTTTTAAGGAAAAGGTCACAAGCTTAATGATCTCCCCACCCTATCGCATTAGTTATAACTCATGAGTTTATAGAGCTATAGACTTTTCTAAACTTCACTCTTTCCAGTGCCATGTTCCAAATAGTCATAATAAGAATTCTCAACTGGGCCAACCAAATGGATTAACATAGGCGCCGCCAATGATGCGGCAAATGGAGTATTTGCCCTCTGGATCTCCCAGAAAATGCATTACTTCGCCAAAAACATACCTGCGTTTTTTTTCCTCCTACGAAAGTACATATTTTGCCCATCTTGAATTCCCCTCCCTCCCCCACCTGGGAAGTCTGATGGCGTTCATGTAAAATAGACGTATTTCCTTCTACATTTTCACTCATTGTGCTCTTATTTTCAGCTGCGGATTTTGGCGAGACAACTGCATGACGACAAAATCGAGTTCAACGCTTGCGGACTTTTTCCACTAGACTTCACTTTAATGTATCAAGTAAGTGCAGTTTCCATATTAATGCAAAGTGCATATGTTATGAAACAAGTTGACAAAACAACCCAGTTTTAAGAATTGCTGTGCGCACCTAATTTTTGTATGCATGATTTCAGATCACGAGCAATTACTGCACATACCTTGTTATTTTATTACAATTCCATTTCGGCAAATCATTCAAGAATATGGATCCATGAGTCCTCATCGGATGAGTAAGTTTGAAGCGAATTCCTAAATAGATGATTTCGTGTAGGTGTAGGTGACTTTTCCTGAAGGTAAAACCTTTGAAACATTCAGAAGCAGGAAAGTATCGAAGAGTTTTTCTAAAAGTTGTAGAAATTCCAACTGACTCAACTCAAAATTTTCAAGTATCCAAAATTTTTTGTATTGGCTAATCAAAAAAAAACCTTTCGACTTGTTAGATTTTTCCAATTTTGGATCCACCTACTAAAATTTCTGTTATATTTGGCTGACATGCTAAATTTTCCCTACTGCTGAGTGAAAAGTCCCTACAGGGGGAGGGGAAGTTGCCCTCTTTCGGTACATCTCTGTTCAGAAGACGATTACTGTTTATCAGTTCATGGATATTGGTCAATCAAATCCGATACGGTTAGTCAGTTGTAAAAACATGTACCTAGTTCTCTTTCAGAAGCGAGAAAACGTTTTGCCGGAGAATCAATTTGCTTTTACTCGATCCCAAATTGGCACCTAATAGTGATCCTAGATGGTTTTGGGGGCAGCTGCCACCCTAACAAAAAAAAATTGCAACAAAGAAATTTGGAGAAATGGCTACCTTAAGACATTTAGGCGGATTTATTGAAAATAAGTTGTTTTTTTTTGCTTTTTATGGTTTGCGAGCTCGAGCGAAAAACTTTTTTGCCCTCTCCCTCTTTAAAAAATTAGAAATTACCACCGTTCGACAGAATAAGTTTGAAAGTTTATCTTGCGGTCTTCTCAGTACTCTCAGTTTTCTAGTTTTAGTATTCCTCTTTTTTTTATTGTTCTTTACAGAGCCTGTTAAGGGTGGTTAAAACACGATACCCCCACCCATAAGGTCTAAAACCAGGGAAAACATCATGCAACCTAGTGTAAGACCTGCCCAGTGTTGTCAATCCTAGTGATGTAACTTCAAATCTAGTGGTTTTTTTTCACATTAATTTTAAAAATTCTAGTGATTTATTGGTGATTTTAGTGTGTTTCGTAGTTGTCTGCTTCAATTTTTCAAATTTCTTGGTTTTTATGAGTATTTAAAGTCGGATAAAACGGGTGCGGATTTTTATTGAAGAAAATGCAGATTTTTAACGTTTTCAATCTGGCAGCACTGGTTATGTCTTTATCAGCAGTATTCCCAATACTCTCATTCCTGCTAAAAATTAAATTCACAATAAATATTAATAATAATAATAATTCAATCCCTACCGACTTCATTTAATATATAAATTGAAAAGAAAATGAGACCAATTAAAAGCCTTACTATACCTATATCACTTGGATGCCTTCCCTTAGATTGTACATCGGAATCATTTATTTCAGAATTTTCGATAGGAAAAAGATGTCTGTAAGATACGGAGTGTAGATACCACTAAAGCTGCCATGTATTCTAAAGTATGTGTGACTTGTCAAGAAGAAAAGGAAAGTACGCTAAGAAATGATTTTGAAGAACTCGATCAGTTATAATTTGGATTATAAAATTTAAAGAAAAAAATGGCTTTTTGACAAGCATTCCAATCGAAGATTGATTGGGGAAAAAATCGAGGTACAGGCAGAACAGACTGTACTCTTTTTAGAGGGAAATAGTCTTTCAGATCGCTAAAAAGGACGCCCTGTGTTTTCAAAATTGGCAGATACACTCTTTTTTTTTCGATAATTGCTTTTCTTTTTTGACTAGAGGGACTCGTACACCTTGATAAAAATCTCTGTATGATACGTAAACTGTATAGGTCACACTGTATACGCGTATAATTTGTATAAAAATCAGTAAAAAGTGATTTTTTCTGTTTTTTTAATTAATGGATTGGAAACACTGGACCTGCCACATGCGTGGTCTGTCAAAACCCGGCATGGATCCAGACTTCAATTTTTTTTGCGGTGGGAGGGGGATTCTAGAGGGTAATTTTTTTCTGTGATTTTTTTTTAATGAATGAAGTGCATAGTACTGCATCGAAAAATGGTATATTATTATTATTTTTGAAGTTTGGGGATTTCCCTTCCACCACCCTTGTATCCGCGCCCGGTCTAAACGTGAGATGGTGTTAGGTCTATCTTGCTACCTGTGTAAGCATTGATGGCAAGATTGAAACTTATCAGAATTTTCAACATTTGTATGTTGGATTTTCATTTTAAATTCTATTTCAAAAAGGATTCCATAAAACTAGTGATGGGCAAATAGCAAGAATTCTATATTTACACCGAGACTAGGATATGAAATGTATGAGTACCTATGTAAGAGCGTATATACGAAAAGGGACCAGTTAACCAAAAGTAAAATTTTATAGTGAAAGCGTTTAAAATTGAGTTTTTTTTTTGTTTTTTTTTGTAATTACCGTTCTGTTACTTACCAACATCTGAACCGTAAAGGTCCTACACACTACTACACGCTCCCCTAATCTCTGGTCCTTTATTTTCGGATAACATTTCCGATGTTTTCTAGAGAATTTAAATGTTTGATGGTCTCCGAAGAATTTCATCGAAAACTGTAGGTAAAATCTCCGATGGTTTTTAAGGAATTTCATCGGAAATCTTTGTGAAAAAAATTCCGATAATTTCCGAAGAATTTCAATAAATTACTTTGAGAAAATGTTATGGTAAATTTTGAATAATTTCATAGGAAATATTCGGAGAACTCCGATGGTTTTGAAGAATTTCATAAAATATCACCACAAAAAATGTTCAATGATCTCCGAAGAATTTCTTAGAAAATCTCCGGATCCGAGTCCCTTAATCGGTAAGAGTAGGCAGGCAACCATGCAGCAGGATAAGTTGCCTACATCAGAAGATTGGAGGTTCCTAGCGAGAAATGCGAGACTCCCTTTCAGCAGGTACATTGGCAATTCATCTTGACAACGGGTAAATGTATTTGCCTGCTCTCGCATTTAAAAGGGCAAGAAGAAAATATGTCCAGTATTCATGGGAAATTGTTTTCAAACAATTTAATTTTACATAAGAACATGCTATTTTCTTTTTGTACTTTTTGAAATTATAAATTTTGTTGACAGGCCTCACTTAGAACTGCAATATTTGGCTGAATTTTTAAAATAGAGGTCTGGGGTTGGTTGTATTCAATTTCTAAGGTGTTTTCACATAATTGTCCCCAAAAAAGTAAAAATAGAAAAATTGGTCAACTGGTCCCTTTTTGTATGCACCCTCACATGCGTCGCGTTGAACATGTTAGTGTGGTTTTGTGTTGGTCATTAACACGGAGGCGGAGAGTAAGTCGTGCAATGTTACAGTGTTAAAAAAAGATCTTAAAAAACCTGAAAAGACTTGTTGAGATGAGCACTGTACTGTAACAGAGTCATGATCAGTCGGCAAAATTTATTTCACAACATTATTGGTATATAATAGGGTGTCTCAAGTGTATGCGATTCTCCTTCAATCGGGTGAGGATGCAACTTATTCTGACAACATGTAGATAAGTTTGCCTGCTCATACCTTTGATGGGACATTGGTGTGGATATCTGAAGTAATTATATACAACATTTTATAGAAAATTTTATTGCTAATGGACAGACTGGTGGAACTTTTTGATAATAATAGAATGCAGTTAGGGTTACTTTAAAAATGAATAAATAAAACACCAAAATCAAATCAAAGGTTGATTGTGGTTTAAAACTACGTGCAGAAATGTTCATATTATTTTTAGTTTTATATAAAAATTGTACTGTCAATGCAGAGATTTTTCCTTTTTCACACCCTTCAAAAATACTTCTTGGCCTCACTCCCACCTGTTTTAATTTTCAGATTTGCACATTCTTATAAGTACATATCGGAATTCATGCTTTAAAAGATTATACTAAAAAAATAGTTCAAAAGGTATTTTCGTCCCGCAGTTCATTCAGTATTAGTTGAAAATTCTTCTAAGAGTTAATAATGTGGCCAGGAAGCACAGTCCCTGGCCCCTTCCGGGAGCCTGGTACTCTATACCAATTGCAATGTTAGAAACCATGAACATTTTTAAATAATAATTTTGGATGTAGAGCATTGCATTTATCTAAATTGCAAATTCACTCATATGTACTTTCTCTGTTGAACTATATCTACTCAATGAGTTGGTTCTCGGTAGAATATTTATGATCTGCCAAGGTATGCGACTACATAAAACCTCTTACAAAAAAAAAATTATGTTGACCCCGACTAGAAATCTACATTTTGGCAGGATAATGTGAAGTCCATTCCATTGCAAAATAGTATAATTATTCAAATTTTGTTCGAAAAGCTGAATGTTTTAGAGAATTCAAATAATATTGTGTAAAACACTTCCAAGTCTAAATAAAAATCTTTTAAATCCTTCCAGACTGATTTCTGATACTTGACAACGGCTTTGAGTATCTTGCAATAATGTTTAAAACGCAGTGATATTCTTCCAGTCATGTTTCAGACTTTTCAGCACTTTTCCAAACTTGTTCAACACTATTCTAGACCTGATTTAGACTTCTTATGATTTTAGCTTTGTTAGAGACGCTTCGAGACTTCAGTCCCTGAAACACTTTTAAGACTGTTTTTTAGATTTGTTTGAAAGTTTGTTCGTTCGTTCAGGACTTCTTGACTCTTGCAGACATATACAAGGCCCCATTAAAGCTCCTCAAGACTCTTCCAAACTTACTTATTATTCCCTGAGACTCCTCCAGACTTGTTAAGACTCTATTAGCAGACCCATAGCGCACCCTGTCAGTTAGGTAGGGCTGTTCGAATTTTAAGTTGAGCCGGTATGTAAGAATTTCGTACCTATGTTTATGGACACCTATGTATTATACATCAGCGTTACCATTATTCCTTAGTATACACAATTAGATTAAGCAAAGCAGAATTTCCAAAAAGCACAGGATACATGACTATATAACACGTACCTATTGCAAAAAAAAAAAAAGTCGGGCGCAGAGCTGAGCTAAGTCGGGCCAAGCCCGTTGTGCCCATATCGACGCTGCAGGCCTGTCTGTTGAGCCTTTTTCAGACTTGTTCAAAACTATTCCAGGTTCTGCATAAAACTTTTTTTAGATTCTTCTACACTTGTATCAGACTCACTCAAGAGTTTTGAATAGGTCCGAAAGTTCACAAAAGTTGTAATCAAGTTTGCGCCACTACTTGTAGATGAGTCCGGAAGAATCTCATCGAGTTAGTCTTAAACATGTTTGCTGAATGTGTCTCGAACAAGTCCGGAGAGTCTCAAAAAGTCCTTAAGGTTATTCCTTACTTGGCTACGAATATTATTCTAAGTGTGATTGATGGGTCCGGAAGTGCCTTAGAGTTGATCCTTAATCTGTCTGTAAATTTTTGAGAAGTCACGAAAAAATTTGTGCAAGTTCAAAAGATTTTAAAGAGTCTCAAAGAATCCCATTCCTAAAACTCTGAAACGAGTCAAAGAATCTTGATTAATATCTTAGCAAGCATAAAAGGAGTCTGCAAAAGCTCAAGTGTTCAATAAATGTAAGAAGTTTTCAAAAGAATGAGCCTGAACAAGTGTTAGAGAGTCTTAAACGAGTCTTGAAGAATCTATCTACTGTTGAAGTGTGTGCGCTCTTCGCGAATGCACGTTTTTGTATAAATCGTCTTGCCTGGCTACTTCGTGTATAGCACGATGCGAACGTCTAACAAACGTCTTTTGTCTCCTGCATACCTGCTTTCCGGTAAATGATCTCTTCTAAAACACGCTTATTTTCTTCATTTGTTCATTTGTGTGGTTATCACATTGACGTTTTCATTTTCGTCTACACTCCCACAAATATTTGAAAAATGTGGAACGCCTGCAACACGTCGAATATGCATTACAACACACACCGGTGTTCTCTTTTTCGGCTGGAGAGGGGTGGAAAATGGGAATAACTTTGGCCTGGAGACAGTTAGATCAAAATGGTTTAGAATTGTGATGAGAGGAGGTCATTTCTGACAAAATGAAGATCATGAAACAAGCCCGTATCTAATTGCTTGTGTGTGCTAGGCATTTGATATTCAGCCAGGGCACGAGGATACAACACAACTTCATTATTTTTGCTTAAACTTTTTTTTCTTCTTTCTTTGGAAAGTGCTCGCCAAGGCTCTGCCCTGACTGTCCTGGTGTTAGCTGCAGGCCTGAGCTAAACGTTTGGATTTGCATCAGACGCGTGTCAATACGTGATACACGAGTTGCGACACATATGATGCTGTATTGCATCATCTGACGACATATCGGTACAATGAGAACAATCTAATTAAAATACATGATTTTGTTTATGTTATGTGTCGTGTGAAGACAAATTTACATTACATTACATTTATATGTGAAGTGGCGCTGTATGCGCCGAGTGCTCAAACTTTGCAGTCCATTGCACTATTCCTTAGGATGCTGTTAAGGATCAGTTCAGTAGCCTCACTTTTATAGCCGAAGTTAGAATTTTACTGAACTCTATCTCTTTGACTTCACTGGGTGCTGGGTACTCTAGTCCCAATGCTTCGCGTCTTGTCCCGGCTATTGCTGGGCATTGACATATGATATGGATCGAGGTTTCTTCCTCTTCTCCACAGTACCTACATGAGCCGCTTTTTACCACTCCTATTTTATACCACATGTGTTTTGTGGCCCCATGACCAGTTAGTAGTCCGACCATGAGTCTTGCATGTTTCCTGTCAAGCCCTAGTAGGAACTTGGCATACTTTTGGGGGCGTCCCCTATCAGTATTTTGCTGACTTTCTTGCCGCTTGCCGACCGCCAGTGCATTTCCGTTTGCTTACTTAAGGCCTTAACTTTGAATTTTATCACGCTGTATGCTACAGGAAGACACGACCTGGGTATTGCCAGTTTCTTTTTTTATGCCCTCCTTCGCTAGCTTGCCAGCGATCATGTTCCCTTTTATGACGCGGTGCCCCGATGTCCATAGTATGGTGACACGGTTCTCCTGAGCAATGGTGTATAATTGGTTAACACACTCCGCCACCACCAGGGATGTGGTTTGGTGTGACGATAGTGTTTTAATAGCCGAATGACTGTCTGTACAGATATAGATCTGCTTATTAACGAGACCCTTCTGCTGGGCCACCGTGATCGCTATTACCTCTGCTTGGAGGATAGTGACGCCGTTGAATAGTTGTCAGCGCCTTTTGTATTCGTGATTCCGATTCCTACACCGTGGTCATTCTTAGAAGCATCTGCAAACCACACATTCTCCTCTTTCCCTAGAATGCTTGGCCACCTCTTTACCCAAGCCTCCCATGTGGGTATCAGCGCACGGCACGGCTCGTCAAATTAGTGTTCCTTCGCGGTTCTATCCTCTGGCATCCTAAAGCGTTTGTCCATCGTTCCCGCCATCTCCTATATCAATCTGTGGCCTGTTTTTTGGGCCTGAAGGTCTGGTTGACCCAGACGATAAGCCCCCATTATCGCAGCTGCTTCTATAGCAGTGTGAAGTTTTAGCAGGCTTAGGAGCCTTTCCAGTGCCTTAGTCGGCACCGTTCTAATTGCCCCCGTTGTCATCAGGCACGCGAGCCTTTCTCTGACTTTGGCCAGGTGGACCCAGCCGCACCACACAATGGCCGCATATGTGATTCTGGGACGTATTACACCGGTATAAATCCAGTACATCATTTTGGAAGGGAGTCGCCGGGTCCTGTTGACAAAAGTGCGGCAAGCCCAAAAAACCTCAATCTCTTTTCTTATTTTCTCTAAGACGTGACCCTCGAGGAGAGTTTTTCATCAAGATAAACTCCTAAGTACTTCACCTTTCCTGGGAGGGCTAACAGTCTTCCCTTACATTGCACCTTGATCAACCTCTTGCCCTTCCTTTGGTGGGTGAAAAGAGTTATTTCAGTTTTATCCGGGTTTATCGATAACCCCTTTTTCGCTCACCATTTTCCCACACATCGGAGTCCCCACTGCGTCAACTCCGTGATGGTTCCCGGAAATTTGCCGGTTACCACCATAGCCAAATCATCAGCGTAACCCAGTGTGTATATTTTTTGACCATGTAACTCATCCAGCAAACTCTCCACCGCTAGGCTCTGCAGTAGGGGAAAGAGTACTCCCCCCTGTGGACAGCCTATGATGGTCGTTGCATGGATCTGTTCTTGTTGTTATGTTATCTGGATCTCCCTGTCCCTTAGCATAGATACAATCCAGTTTCTTAAGCTTTCCTTCACTTCCCTTTCCCTCAGGTCTGTTTCTATTGATTCATGAGAGGTCGCGTCAAACGCTCCCTGAATATTGTCAGCACATAATCTCCGCCAGTCATCTGTCTCTCAATTGCCGTAACAAGCGAGTGCAGTGATGACTCTACTGATCTGCCTGCCCTATATACAGGGTGATGAACGAGAAGTCGCACCATAGGGCCAACTTGTGATATCGCACGCGCAACGGCGCCGACACGATAACACATTCTTCGCTACATGCATTACGTACACGCTGCATGTTACTACATGCTTGCCTATGGTGCGACTTCTCGTTCTTCACCCGGTATGCGTGCTGGTTCTCATGTAGTGGGAACCTTTTCCAGGTAACCTCTCTTAGGTGCCTGTCTATCAGCCTTTCCAAGGTTTTTAGCATGAATGATGACAGACATCAGGCTGTAGGATTTGGCCTTACAGGGGTTTCTACTTGGCTTAGGCAAAAACACCATTCACACCCCTCCACCATTTTAGAGTGTGCTCCTGTGTCCTAGGGCTAATGATGTTCTAAGGATCCTAACGATCGGTCCCATTATAGTCTCTAGTCCTGTCTGTAGGCAGATTGGATAGTTTCCATCTGGACCCGGTGCTTTGTACTGCGAGAATGTGTTTGCCGCCCAACATACCCTGTCTGGTGTAACCACCTCCTTCACCGTTTCCCAATCCGTTCTGCTTTGCATCCGGTTGGCTCCCAGCTCCGGCCGTGTGTTTTCTATGATTTTTGCTCCCGGAAAGTGCGCGTCAATGAGATGCTCTATTGCCTCCCTCGGTGTGGTAGAAAAAGTACCTGTCGGTCCTCTCTTCCACTCTCCTTTCCATACTGAAAAGTTTTTGCAGACGTGCCGTCTCCGGTATCTTGTCTATAGATTCGCAGAAACGTTTCCACCCCTCTGTTTTGGCTCGCTTGACCGCCTTTTTATATGCTTTTCGGGCTTCATGATATAGTGCCCAGTAAGCTGGTGTATTATTTTTCAGTATAGCCCTCAGCCTTCTTCGAATATCTTACCTACGCTTCCCAATTCTGCTGTCCACCAGATAGTTTTGCGTAATTTTATTACCTTAGGCTCGCAGTTCTCGTAGGCGTCCTTGAGTGCACCATCCAGTAAGCTGGCTTGTGCATCCAGGTCGTCCACGTTGTGGATCCGTGGCCAGTGGTACCGCGTCAGTCTTTCCAAATCATTTTTGAAGCCTCCCCAGTCTGTTTTCCTAAGGTTCCTAAGAGCTCTTTGTTCCCCCTTAGGTGCCTGAATCTGGTATTGGATGTTTCCGGTGATCCGATAGAGACGGTTCGTCCAACACTCTCCATCCCTGAACTTGGTCCTCAAGTTTGGGATTACAACGTGTTATGTCTATAACTTCTTGCCTTACTTTTGTGACAAACGTTGGTTTGCTTTTCTTATTAGAACCAGCAGATCCTGCGCCGCAAGGTAGTCCACTAGCCTTTTCTCTCTCGGGTTTGTGCCTGTACTCCCCCATATAGTATGGTGCGAGTTGGCATCGCATCCGACAAGAAAATCCAACTTTTCCCTCGTACAGTATTCCACCAGTTCTTTGAACTTAACAGTTGGGGGAGGGTCCCTCGTATATCACCATCCTTTTCAGAAGCGCAAGTAGGGCTCAAAACTGGGGGGAGCTTAAGCCCCCTTATTATGAAGCAACACCACTCCCTGCATCATTTTCTTTGGTAATCAGAGTTTGGGGGGGGGCTATTTAGAAGTTTGGGGGATAAGCCCTCGAGCCCTCACCTATTTGCGCCTATGATCCTCTTCCCTTGTTCCTCATATTCCAAAATGGCTCCACAAGATCCCTTAAGGTAAATCCTGGCATTACCGTGCAACTCACTTGGTTCGTAAATATCGCCGCACGTGGTCTTCCTGCATTTTTTGGATAAATGAGGTGTCCCTGTGCCATCTGTATGCCTCTCACTTGTTCCCGATGATACCATGGTTCCTTTAACAGGCATATATTTGTTTGCCCTTTTTGCAGCCTCCTGCTCCGTATGTAACAGGCGCCTTGCATTGGCGCAGATTAGCTTGTAATGCCCTTATCATTTAGTGTACAGCTTTTCTCTGTTATCTCAGACTGACACCTTGACATCAACCAGGCGGTCCACGAAATACAGCTTGTTGCCTTCTTACTTATTGTCCTTTTTCTCCCTTTTGATTAGCCAGATAGGACATTAGTTCAGTTACTGTACAGTCATAGTTTAGTCACAGTTTATGTTTTGCACTCTGAAGAACCGTTTTCCTATCGATCAATATATGCGCTTTTTCTACTCGCTCTCGTTTCTTGATTTTGAATGCCCATGCTGCGGCCTGGACTTACACTTCTTGTACAAATTTTGAAAAATCCGCGTGTGTAAGAAGCCTTGAAGAATTTTAAGCAAGTTTTTGACTAAACGATTTTTGATTTTATAAAAGAAAATACTTCAGTCTTCCGATACATTTACCTCCTCGACTGAAACCTACATATCAATAATTTACATCAAATTTGACGTGCGTTATTGGTATACCAAAGTGAAAGATTTAGTTCGAACCATTTCAAAGTTTAAACACTTTTTCTTCTTGTTCCATTTCAACATTCATTAGATTAAATTCGAAAATTGTATATAGCAAGAAAGGGAAGAGGGTGTTTAAGTCCCTGTCTCCGCTGGAGCCTATCATGAAAAAGCTCACGCAAACGCCGGCTCTGTCTCTCCGTTGTCGCAAAATTTTTCCTTTTCACATTAGTTCAGAATACCTATCAGTAAAATTTGTTGGAAAATGGTTTTGGTCGTTTTCCCCAAACGCCACAAGCGAGAACTAATGAATAGCAAAGCGAAAACAAAAGCAACAGGTGCAGAACCCAAAGGTGTAACCGCAGAACCCGAACTTTCGAGAAACAATTGAATTTGATACAATAACTGTAATTAAAATTTCTTTAAAATTTACTGATGTTCAACAACTTTTTCGATGTAGATCAGCTTATGCTTTTTCTTTATATTCATTTGAAACAGATGAACGGATGAAGCAAAATAATCCACGTACGTCGAGCACTTCTGAGCTTACGGCAGTTTTTGATATCCGATAACTGGGCAAACAAATCTGGCAATTACCGAGCATTGTTTTTTTTTTAAAGTGACGCAGCTGCGATCGCAAAAAATTTACGATCTTCGCCGCCTGAAACTCGTGGCTTTCTCATTTTTAACAGTGAAATTGACTCAGTTAAAACGCTCGAAATTATGATCGTGCGTGTTACACTCTACTTGTGCCTCTTTCTGATTGTAAATCATGAAGTATGAAACTTAGTTTACATAATTGTTTTTTTTATTTGTAAATTGGCATTGAAATTCTCTCTAAGAGAAAGAAGTACTTACTTATTTAGTTTTATTGGATTAGTACAATTTTTAAATATATTAATAATGATTCATTCATTTTTTAGACTCTTTTTCAGTCGACATCGGCTGGGGAGGTAAGTGATACTAAAGATCTCTTTTTCCATTTTGATACGGTCTGCGTCAACCGAAGTGGGGACAATTTTTAGTCGAACAGAAACGTCTTTGAAAAAACATAGAGAGGGGAGGAGGCACTAGTAATAATATAAAGATAGAGAAATGTGTAAAAATTTTGAATTATCACAACAAAATTGTCAACTCAGCTTCTCATAACTTTTTTAAATCATTCAGGTTGCTGGAATAAGTTTCGATAATTTTTGGTGCGTGATTTCTGATAGTGAATAGAGAACAAAATTGCGAAACCAAAAGCCGAGGATTCCAGTTTTTTAATCAGAACTTTGGAAACTCCTGATACATGTCCATAGGACATAGATAGGTACTCTTATACTTGACGGTAGCCTCATGCAACTTACATGTTGTGAAATTTGACTCTCAAAGGCCTTGTTATTTGAAAATTACCCCATGCCCCTTTAAAAATTGATGAACATACTTTTTCCTGTCCTATACAGATACTCAAGGAAGTTTTGATTCAAAACCACTCCCTTGGCTGTATCTTCTAGGGCTCAGTGGCGGATCCAGGATTTCAGCATGGGGTTTAAAGAACAAAATTCTGCGAACAAGCAGAAAACAATCTTACGATTAGATTTTAACAATTTTTCGGGATTTTGTAACCTGGGTGGTGTTAAAAGCAGCAGAAGGAAGGGGGAAAACGCTTACCAAACTTTTGCAGCTGGTAAATGTGTACAGTAGGTGGCTTGGTGGCCGAGTGGATTCGAACGTTGCCTCCTAAACTACGGAACGCGGGTTCGAATCCCAATACGGACGGCGAATTTTTAATATTAAAAATACGATTAAAAAATAATAAAATACAAGATATATGAAAAACTTTAACATCCGACCAAGCCACACCAATTGTAGCTAGAAGTGGAGTTCAATTTAATTGTTCCGCCGAAATTCAAAAAGACTACAATTGGGTTAGCCACACCTATTATAGACTACTAACACCTGACTAGTCTGGTGTGCCATGCAGGTTGCATGTCCCTTATAGAGAGGGAAAACTCTTTCATAACCATTCCCCAGTAGTTTCTTGTCACCAAGGGGAATTAGACTATAACTCTTGTATCGAAATAATTGATCAAGGAGGTCTATGTCCCAGTTGGGTGGACCGAAACATCTATTTCAAGGCTGTATAAGTATATACGTATAAATGTGTACAGTTTTCTGTATTTTTGAAAACTGTACGAGAAGTTGAATCGCCATCCCCCACCCACTCACATGGATCCGCCACTATACTTTGTTTCTTCAACAGTACAAGTGACGTCACGAACCATGATGCACGCTTCGGATGTTTGTCCGCGAACACCTGAAGCGTTCATCGTGATTCGTGACGTTAGTTTTTATTTTGAAGAAACAGGATATTCGCGTTTGGATGCTAAAGAGTCGCTCTCTAGCGGCCTAATAAAATGCGGCGGGCTGACTGGTGGGATTTATTGTTTGAGCTCATCAGATATTTACTATTGGATTAGATATTGATACACAAATATATTTTATAACATCTACTATAATTATTGCAATTCCAACAGGAATTAAAATTTTCAGATGAATCCTTTCTATTAATGGAAATAAATTAAATTTTTCACCTATATACTTATGAATTTTAGGATTTATTTCAATACTAGGAAAAATGACCAGTGACAAAAATGTCTGGGAAAAAAAAATGAATTTGGGCTTATCTGAAAAGAAATGATAAGGGCTGACGCTTTAGTTCACTTCAGTTTTCCATAAATAACAGTATTGAAGACGCTAGAGCTCAGTTTACTTGTACACGTTTCTGTGGTAAAAATACCCCGATCATCTTCTCGTCCATGACACTAGCGCACCTACAGGAGTGTCCAAACGCCAATACCTCTGCTCTGCTATACTCCATTTCACGAAAGAAACGCCCGAGTTATCAGTGTTCAGTGACGGGTGAACGGGCATCGTCGTTCACTGAACAAACGCACAGATCTGTGCATTCTTTACACGCGTATATAATTAAACAGAGTTAAATATCCTTCATATCAGCCGAAGTTTTCAGTTTCTTTTTGAACTTTTCATAGAACAAGGATTTCCGAAAAATAAGAGGTCCTGCGGCAAACGAACGACGAGCACTCTTGTGAATCTTGTTTACATTTTTCACTGATAAATCGGGCGTTTCTTTCGTGAAATGGAGTATAACCTACCTTTTATGAAATGAGAAGCGATATTCCAAAACAGGGCCTGTGTTCATTTGTTCCGAAACTCGTTTTATAGCGTCATCTGGTGAAAGATATAGGTACTCTTAACCTACCAATATTCAAGTCGGCGTTCTACTAGGCAACCTAAGTGTCTCTGGTGGCACATATATGGTATACACAAGAGTACCACATTATATTTCATTCTCCTGTAAAATCTTGAAAAGTGGACAGAGGCCATTTTGGAATATCGCTCCTCTGTATATTTGTTCACTTATTGTAAACGATACGACGTCAAAGTTTCATCAAAGTGGAACATTATGACCCCTCTTCTTGCCTGTAGCTAGGAAGTCCCGATTCCGGACAAATATTGCTCTTGGGGAGTCTTAAAATGAATGTGAACCACATTTTGAATTCCATCTATTCGTGTATTTCAGACTAGTGGCAGTACGCAACCATTATTCGGATCAAATCATGGCTCAGTAAGTATACTTGATCGTAATAAAACTGCAAGTAATTATTATTTGCTGTATGAAAATCCATGTGTAATCACGGTCTTGAATTTCATAACTGAGCGAACATTTTTTGTAGCTAGGCTCGGTTGCAGAAACTGAACCAACTGGGGTAAGTTGACCATTTTATATGATATCTATTGCTGTACAAAGGTAATTTCAATAAATTATTAATTATATACAATTTTATGAAAAATTTCAGAATGAAGTTCGAGGTTTGTATTATAGGAACGATCCTCCACCCGGTGCCACTAATGGAAAAAAGGTATAAAATTTTAGTGTCTAGTACTTTTACTTTACCATTAGTTGTAGGTTGTAGCTTGTTAATTTTTAAACCATTAGAAGTGTAAAATGATCACAAATGAGGAATTACCTGTCAAAAGGGCGCTTGATATATGGGATTCCCATATGTCAAGCGCCCTTTTGACAGATAACTCCTCAAGTACTATCAGTATCTATTGAAATTTTGATTTATGACTATAGGACTTCGTTAAGATTGACAACCGCGTTCGGACTTACTGTCTGTTATACCATTCATGCTCTGTTCAGCAGAGATGTCAACTCCCGTTCGGGAACGCGTTCACGTATTCACAAACTGAGCACCTCCACGAACGAGAACGAAGTGAACGCATTCTTCTTCTCACGTGAACGAGAACGGATGTGAACGCGTTCACTTTTTAAAGCAAAAGCGAATGGTGTGAACGCGTTCATATTTTTGGGGAACGCTGACATCTCTGCTGTTGAGCATTCAGCTTTACACTGTCTTGAGACTCACGCATAATAACTGCTTTAAAATTCATTGAGACTGATAAGACTCTTTCATATTCTGAGTCATCAAATCTCATTCAATGTTGAGTTGCTCTCCTTAAGACTTACGACTTCCTTACGCCTTGTCAAGACTTAACGAAACTCCATTGTAACTTAAGGACTCAATAGGCTCCCCTAGGACTTGTCAAGATTCACCAGCCTCCTTTGAAACTATCTAACATATAATTATTTAGAAATCTCTCAGAAATCATGAAAAATTATTGAAACTTTCTTAGAACTTCTTAAAGCGTCAGATTCCGTTGAAATTTACTACAACTTATCAAGACTATCTTACGACTCGTCCTATCAATTTAAAATAACCCTTAGGACTTGTTCAGACTCATGAAGACTCGTTAAGACTTATTTGGACACTTATAATTCTAGGCAGCTTATTGAAAACCTCTTTCTACTCGTTATGATCCTCCTACTATTCATGAAGGCTCATTTAAATTTATTCAGGACTAATTGAAACTCTCTCGACTCTTGGTACGGCTCATTCAGACTTAACAGATCCTCTGGAAACTCATCAAGACTTACTAACACTCCTCCATAACTCGTTTATGAGAAAATCTCTAAGACTTTTAGAAATTTGTTTTTTAAAAAACTACAGTAGGACTCATTCAAATTCACGTTCAGGTTTACTTGGAACTCGTGAAGACTCATTAGACCCTGCTTTGGACTTTCAAGGTTCACGGTACTTTCACAAGCCTCATTAAGACTTACCATCAACTTGGGTACTATTGAACGCTGGTGGTAATACCGGCCGCTCATGACTTTTTTACTGATGATACTAAGGCTGAATAGATCGCTCAAACATTCTTCTTTCAGATGATATAATACCTTACATCTTCTGCAGGAGCGCTAGTCCTACCCGATGCGCAAAATCCCACCAGTTACCCGAGTAACTAAAGTGGAACAAGGGTATAATTTGAGGGTAACAAACGGGTAACTTTTCCGCCGCGGGTAACTAGAGAGTAACTAATTGCGTAGTATCCCGCCAGTAACTCGGGTAATTAAAGGGGAACAAGGGTAATCTGAGGGTAACCCAAGGGTAACAAATTGGTAACTTTTCCGTGGGTAACTAGGTAACTAAAGGGTAAGGCATCGGGTATCGTTATCAGTAAACTATAGTCATGAGTGTCCAATATTACCACCGATGTCTGATATTACCCCAATTGACAATACTAAGAGTATTTTAACGTTAATTGAAACTCATTTAGGCTTTATAACATTATACGACTAAACTCAGGCGTAGTGACAACATATCTACAGACTCTGCGTTGTTGCTTCAGAATACTGACTGAAAGTACGTCAAATTTCATTAAACCCATTTTGAAGCTGCCTGTGAAATTTACTTAGACTTCGCTGATATTATTTTATTTTTTTGCTAATTCATTCAGACTGATTAAAATTCTTTCGACCTTGCTCATCTGTCGTATTCTGTTGAATTTTATTTACTGGTTCAAGACTCGATCAGATTTATAGGATTATGAAGATTTTGTTTTAGAATTCGTGTTCAAAGGTTGTAACATTTGGACTGTGCAAACAACAACAACAACGTCGGAATTAAATCCAACTGATAAGCGAACGGTGATGGTTACTTTGACTCCCATAAGAAAAACACACAGAGCAAAGATCATTATATGTTACTACCTGAGAATAAGAAATTTCTTAGAAACCAAAGGTATACATTAATTTTTAATCCAGAAGGTTTCTAGCATTTGCTAATAAATTTCTGGTTACTAAAAAATTTCTTATTCTCAGGTAGTAACATAAGTAATGATCTTTGCTCCCTGTGTTTTTCTTATGGAAATCAAAACGTTTGTTGGCCAAAAGTGGGTATTTTTGCTAACAGTAACCAAGAACTGTAACTCACTGTGTGACGTCAAATCACCGTTCGCTTAAATATCAAAAAATACGTATTCCGCACTAGTGCTTCTACAATTTGCTCAGGTCCCAATTCTGAAGGCGAGTGAAAATATTTTAAATACTTATTTGTAAACTTTGCCAGATTGAAACAGTTTGTCTCAAAGCTCGGACCATTGAGAGGGAGGGGGCCAGGTTACTAGGGTCGAATGCCTCGGACTCTCGTCGATGTCTCGGTGTGATCAAATGATTCGGACGTTATGTTTCACATTAGAGTTTGTGGCTATGTTATAAAATGTTTTGTCATAATTGCATCGTAATTATTTTGTTGTGTACTTCGGCTGTGGCAGTCCTTAATTTTTCATAATTTTACAAATGAATATCAATTTCTAAATGTTGTGACTTGACATGCGACATAGTGCAGTCATATACCTATACTTATAATGTGTCTCATCTGCATTATTTTGCAACTTACTGGCATGCGTCAGCGTCACTACTAAAATAATTATTGTTTCCACAGGAAACAAAAGAGACTCAGGAAATAAATATAGAAGGCGACGACGACGACGATGATGATGATGATGATGATGATGGTATTGGAGCGGATGAAGATGACAATGATGCGCTGGAACTTGAAGTGAGTATGATGATGTGAGAACCATTGTGTTGATCATTATTAATCGCATACTTACATGCCAATGTGCCTGCAGTGGCACTCTCCTCTCCGATGTATCTTTTTGTATAAGCCGTCCTGCTTGGTTACTTTCTGCATAGCATGATGCGAACGTCCTAGGAATGTCTTTTGTCGCCTGCATACCTGTACTTCTTGTACGTGATTTTCTCTAAACCACGTTCTTATTCTTACTCTCGTGACTCATCCTTTTTTTCCCCTCGATCAGCCAGGCAGGACAACCGTTTAGTTCAGTTAAGTTCCTAGTTCATGTTTAGACTCGCAAAGACTTCTACTTTTGCTATTTATTATAGTTAATATAGAGACGCGTTTTCTACAAAATCTCGTTCCTTTAATTTCGAAAGCCCTCCCTCCACTCTGGACTAAACACTTCTCGTACGATTTCCGAAAAATCCTCATGCCATTTCAGTTCAATTTAATCTAATTCTTATAGTGATTAGTAATACAGTTAGGTCCTGTAGTTTTTTTAATACCTATAAAAATATACTCCTTACCAAAAATATCAACATAATTTCGCTATGCTTTGTGATATCTGATTACTGATTTACTTAATGTTCTGAAGCCAAAAAGAAATCCAAAAGAACAGAAAGGCGAAGACAATACTGGTAATAATGGAAGTCTAGGTTCAAACGTTCAAGCTGCAGTGAGTATTGGATCAGTCATTTTAAATTTATTGTTCTGGATAAATAATTTTGTTGCTTCTTCATTCAAATTCCAAATCTGTTAACGTGTATTGCACGTATACTTGGTAAACAGCATTCGGCACTTATGTGGTATACACAACGGTTGAACATGATTTCTATGCCTGGAAGGTTTTGATCCACTTTTGCTGCGACCCCCACACTGATTGCTCTCTCACCCACCGGCTAATTTGCCACCTCCTTCTAAAGATGTATAGTCTCTGGTCCCTGTTCTTGCCTATGGGTTTTTGCTAAAAATGTTGCTTGTAAGACGATATAGCTGCTATATGTGTGAAAATGCATAGGTATATAGGGTCATTCAGAGAAACCTTTCATATTTCTCGTGCTCCATAGACGGCAACACTGACACATACAATGTACGGTTATGCGTCATTGGCAAGTCAAAAAACACACTTTTATCTGGTATTGATAACATTCATCATGGAGTCTTGGAATATTGTGGAGATGTATTTTCAGTCTAATAATTCCTATAAGTACGATGAGAATTCGTACGTTTGGAAAACATTTCAACATTGGTACACATCAAGCTGTTCCAAGCAGGCCACCAGCGACCCAATATCTCACACTTTGCCTGCTTAGAACAGCTTGGTGTGTACCAATGTTGAAATGTTTTCAAAACTTACAAACTGTCATCATATAGGAATTATTCGACTTGAAATACATATCCACAATGAACAATCAATGTTCGAAGTATGTCAATTTGACTTTCCAATGACGTGTAAACGTATGTTGTACGTGTCACTGTTGCCATTTATGGAGCACAAGAAATGTGAAAGGTTTCTCTGAATGACTGCGTAATTTAACCGAATCCCCTAACATTTTAAAGACTGGTTATACACAAACCACTCACATGTTTTCCTGTAACATGTGTTTTATTCTCATCGCGTACCAAAGTGTTATTCAGGAGAGAGTGAAATTAGAACTTTTTTTTTCTGGGCTTGGAAACCACATCAATATGGATGCCAACTCTCAAACTTCTCTTCGCAGTACCAATCTAGCTGTGATCAAAAGGAATATACTTTGAAGATTATTATGAATACTAGATGAATATATAGGTAGTTTTTGGTGGAGGCACGGTGGGGGGGGGGGGGGTAACACGAAAAATCCCGACTAAAATTGGCAAATTACAGTCGACATGTAAAAATTATTTCGTTTTAATTTTCCTGAGTTTGACTCCCAGATTTTCAGTTGATAAAAAAAAGTTCCCAACTGTGTAATTATCCCGACTAACTATTAAATTTCCTGATTAATTATTGGAATTTTCCCGAGTCCGCTCCCCGCATCGGCCGTGATGAGAAATTTCAGGAAAATTATAAGTGCAAGAATACTATTGACCGCCATACAAATTATGATGTTAAGTGCTATCACTCTATATGGCCTACACTCACTCGCTTTTTCTTACTTGTAATATGTTTGGTGGAGCGTATGGCGACGCACGCATGCCAGAGTGGCTCCTCAAACACTGCACCACTGGCCCCGAAAACTAACCTTTCGGGTATCGCATTAGTGACTAAAGAGACCGTTTTTCTTTACTTATGGAAGTTTCCATCACAGCATCTCTACTTATGCTGACTTCTGATCTCCCTGTATAAGCTTTCCTCGCACTGAAGGAAGCGAGAAAGAGATTCATTCTGATAGAAATTACTAGAGCTTTAGTTTATTTTCGCTTCGGTTATCTAGATCGGCAGGAGACTAACCCGGGACTAAACAGATCTGCTATTTAATTTTAGCGCTTAATAATACCTCTGTACGCTTTTATTTATAATTTTAGAATCCTGTCAACAACGGTGATGGAACTAAACCTTCAACCGGAACATATGCCGACAAACTTAAAAACTTGGGAAACGGTGCGACAACAAAAGTTCTTGATTTCTTCCGGGTCAGTCGATGCTACAATACTGTGTCTATAATTTGTTTGTTTTCGAATGTTTACCCTTCTTTTGCAGTCATTATGTTCATCTGATTGCGTATAATCATTAATATACAAATGTCTGATTTTAGGGCAAAACTGGAAATGATCTTCCTGCGCCAACTGCGCCAAAGGTATGTCTGAAGTCTCCTCTCGTTGCATTATTGGAATCGTCCTGAAATCGATGTGGCAGTCGAATTCATATTTTAGTTGCCCAAATGTTCCGTTGTATCTCGATGCCATATCAACCATTTATACGGTTCATCATCTTAGTCCATTAAAAGTTTTTTCGAATTTCGTATCTGGACACACTGGTACATTCACTGATGAAGTAGAATAAACGAACTAAATGTTTATCAGGCTGCAACATGAGTGAGAGTTACTCCTTTATAGATCCGATTGTAACAAACATTAATATCGGTTTTATGTGCAAAATTGGGAGTTGGGCACTTCGATGATGGACCTTGTAAGCAGTCGGCATCCATGAATAAGGTAGTAAGTGTACCTATAAATATGTCACTGACTTTCTTATCTAGAAATACATGTTTTGTTATTTTATCATAATTGCAGAAGGAGGAAATAAAGGCCTCGCCTGAAGACAGTGACGTCAGCGTCGTTGTAAATAATGGTGATGGGGTGAATACGGTGAGAAATATTTTGCTACCTTTTTTCTTCTTCTTTCTTTATGCTAATAGTGAGTAATATATAGTGTTTCTTTTGAACACAAGAAGTACACCTATTCAAAGAACTTCTAAATATTTTTATACCATTCCGACTGTCAGACCGTCATAAAAGCTTATGGGTATCGGGAATGAGGATTTTGTGATCCCAAATCTGATATTTTGAAATGAGCTCCAACCGCAACTACAGCAAAATCTACTCTTAATCTAATCATAATTTGAATCTCGTTTCAGAAGCAAAACCAAGCAGGAAAGGAGCCCAAACCTCCAGCATCGCGGGTAAATATATAATTTCGCTTCCATTATATGTCTTCTCACAATTATTGACCTCTGATTGCAAACCTCTCACTGGTTATAGAGTGTTTTACTACCATATCAACTTTGAAAAATACTAGTCATTTAGATAAGTACATGTAATTATACATTCTTGTGTCTAGAATATACCAATAGAGGGAATATCTGATGACCCTGGGGACCGCGATATCAGAATTGATGGTGATAGTGCCAGTACACAGAAGAACAACGAGGGGGAAAGGGTAGGAACCTTTTGTTTTTATTTATTTGAACATTTTGCAAAAGACAATGTAAATGTTTAATTTAGTAATAGCGAGACCAAGGAATTTATGAAATTTGAATAGAACTACCTGTATCTGTATTTTCAGCCGACCTGCACTTAATTGTAGGTAGTTGTAATAATGATAGGATTATACCCTTGGACTTAGTTCATATTTGTAATTGTTAACAATACAGATATCTACTGTCTCATAGAATCTAAGTACCAAAACCATCAACTGGGGTAATATCGGGCACTTGTGACTAGTTTACTGATAACAATATCTCATTAGTTTACGTACGCCCGCATGAGTTAGTTATTGTATCTAATAAGATTTCTCAAGAGGTATTCAGACACATTTCTGATCATTTTCAATTACTTAGTTAACCGTTCACGATCCTCATCGTGTTGATAAAGCATAGGTACATCAGAAACATCGCGCGCGACATTCAGACCTAGCAGCGCGGTGTAGCGTTAGCATCGAGTCTTTCCCCTTGCCGCACCAACGTTAGGATAGCGGTGAACGTCTCTATGCATTTAAATGGGAAAATCGTGATTTTCGTTTCGTTCCAATTTCGTCAAAAATTCATTTATGATACCAATCCAAGTAAAAATAGATAGCCCAGTAACGTTTAAATAATATTTAGGACAAATTTTTGCGAAAAAATTTATTGGAATTAGTGCAGAGTCACTCGAAAATTGAAGTTTTTACATCATGTTCTATAAGCTTTAATATTCATCCTAACGTTGATAAGAGCGACGTATGTGCGTGCGTTAGTAATGGTGTGTAAACGGATGTTGTTAAAAACTTGCACCAGATGTCAGCCACTACGCTGCGAGGTCCGAATTGTGAGGGCGAGAGCCTGCGCACAGACGCTTGGACTCATTAATTATGTTGAACATGCTCAACTTTCGAGATGAACATTAGTTTTAGCAACTATGGCTTCGCCCACTCGAACTTCTCGTAGTGTATCTAACGGATTTCTAATAAAATATCTACCCTGTGGACGAGGCTTAACCCTCCTACAACAAGTCATGAGTGGCCGGTATTACCACCTCTAATATTACCCCAGTTGATTTTAGTGATAACGATACTAGCGGTCCTACAACAAGAGTCATGAGTGACCGATATTACCCCAGTTCACGATGTATGTATCTTTGAACTACCTGAGAAGGGCAAAGTAGGCCAATAACAATTTATAATAGCGGAGTAGTATAGAATGTGTGTAGTGAAATAAAAAAGCTGAGCTTTGAAAGTGGTTTAGACCAACCTTATCCAAGTCTGACTAAATCCACATATTGGAGATTCCATAGCAAGAACTTTCGTGTATCATATCCATACGACAGATTCGTTGGAGAAGTTGAAATCACCTGACTATATTAATTATTGTCAGCATGTAGGTACTTATAAATTCTGTATTCATAATCAGCTACAAGTTTTGGCAGTCATGGAGAGGCCCGCGACACAAGATCTCATACTTGGTCTCTGCTTGAAACAGCTTGATCTGTGCCAATGTTGAAATGTTTTCAAATTGTCATCATATAGGAATTTTTCGACTTGAAATACATCTCCAATATGAACAAATGATGTTTGGTACCTATTTCTAGACTTCACGATTAATGTTATCTGTTCCACATAAAAGTGTTTCATTTTGACTTTCCAATGACGCAGAAGTACATATGTTGTATGTGTCAGTGTTGCTATTTATGGAGCACAAGAAATCTTTTTCCAATTTGCTCTCAACCCGAGCCCTGAAATCCGCCGTTTCGAGTACTACGGGAAAGGTTTTTTTGAATAACTGTGTAAAAATACTAGTCATTTAAATAACTACATGTTGTGATTATATATTCTTGTGTCTAGAATATACCAATAGAGGGAATATCTGATAATCCTGGGAGCCGCGACATCAGCATTGAGGGTGATAGTGCTGGTACACAGAAGAACAACGCGGGGGAAAAGGTAGGAACTTTGTGATTTTATTTATTAGAACATTTTGCAAAAGATAATGTAAACCTTCAATTTAGTAGCAAGACCAATAAATTTATGAAATTTGAACAGATTTATCTATATCTGTATCTGCAGCTGACTTGCACTTAATTGCAGTATTTCAGTTAGTTGTAGTTTTTGATCAAGTTTATGATACCTAGATTATGGGAAATATAAATAGTAATACAAGTCCGTAAAATTGGTTGCACTTGTGCACATAATCTCGATTCATGCTTTTTGTTACTGTTTCATGTTACTCTAGGCGCCATCACCCGGAGAAAAAGGTACTGGTGGTAGATTGGCTAATGGAGTCGGTAAAGTCAGAGCAGCCACCGGGAACTTCTTGAACCTTTTTGGTGTTAGTAGATATCTAAATTTTCTGTACCTAACATAGAATGATCGATAGAATTTTGTAAAACGAAGTACTTTTTGAATCGGCCATTCTTAACGTTCGTTTTCGCAGAGTAGAGGATGCAAAAAGGATATGAATTAACTGTAATCACTGTGACCGTAATTGATATTTACGTAGGTATCGGAGTACTTAGATTCCCAATTTTGTCTTGTGTCATTATTATTCAGAAAGAAAGCCTGACACACATGAATCAGTTATATGTTCTTGATATATCATTATTCATTTTTTTCATAATAGGTTTTTTCTTGTTTTGTTTCAGAATCCGCCTGGTACTACAAATCCCGAAGGATCCGTGCCGACAGTTAACAATTATGCGTCTGTTGTAAGTTTTCATGATCAAAATTACCTCAAAATCTTGTATATTTAATAACATGTGGGCTTACTTCAGAATTTTGGTTTAAAAATATTAACAATGATGTAGGTACTAATGTAAACCCTATTTGTGCCACAGCCAGAAATCGACAGCAACCAATCGGATTGGAGCGACGATGATGATATCAGCGTTGAAATTGACGATAACGGTCGCAAAGTAATCATTTAGCTACTTATTTGTACTTTGTGGAATTATTAGGCTCTGGTAATAGAGAAAGTGATCCCAAAGGGTTTCCAGATGCGCAATCAGTTACCCTCTAGTTACTCGTTTGTTACCCTCGGTTGCCCTCAGATTACTATTTTCCCCCTTTTGTGACCCGGGTAACTGGTGGGATTTTGCGCATCGGGTTCTTGAAAAAAGTTATTAGCTTGGTGGGATCATAATGTTACAATAAATGCACGTGTCATGTAACGCCTTAATGAAGTATCGTAACATACATGGTGTATTCACTCATTTTCAAACTCTTTAGGTACTTGGAAGTAATGGTGTTCCAGATGTAGCTAACAATCAAGCTCAGCCTCCTCAGCATACTGATATCAACGCTGGAGGGGCACCTACACTTTTAAGCAGACTAAAGAATGTCGTAGTAAGTTATAATAACTTCACTTTTAAGAAGAAAACGGTGGTGACTCTATTTGGAGTTCCAGTCGAAACTGTTGGCATGTGTAGGATTTCTGTGAATCACGAAAAGCAGTGATCGTGTAATAACATAAAAATGCTAACATATATCCTCCAGTACTTTTGAAATGTCTATGTAAGTTGGATAACAGACTGGGAAAAAGAGTGCAAGAATTGGATGTATATGTTGTTGTTTTTTGTTTTTTTTTTGTTTTTTGTTTGAAGTGATAAATTATCCCAACCAGGATCATGTTAAATGTTGGTTTTGATGCAATCTGTCACTGCAAGAAAATCGGCTTAACCATTTATTGCATTCAGCCTTCCTATTAGACCTTCTTGAAGCTGCTTTGTGCATTAAACTTGAGAATGTTTTATGATCACTTCTCCATTTGCTGCACTAGTGCTTCTGGCAAGCACTGGAATTCCGAATAGCTTTTTGAGTGTGGTATTGAACCTTTAAATTCTACAGTCTAAAGAATAATTCTTTACTGCCAGAATGCTGAATTCTGCATTCTTAAGAAGCTTTTAAAAAAATAGATTATGTAATTTAACATGTGAAGAACCAGCGCCGGCTGCAGCCCAGAGCGGCAAAATTTGGAGGTGGCAAAATTTGTGGCTCAAAAAATAGTTACCTCAGTTTTGCGGTGAGCGGGCGGGCGATGTAAAAAAATAAGGCGGCAAAAATATAAAATACTTAAAACCGGCCCTGTGAAGAATACAGTTTGAAAACAAATTATTAATCCAAAATTATTGCTAGGAAGGAAATTATTCTCCCAGGAGCCCCTGATCTGATAATTAGTGAAGATATTGGCAATACACCAACTGCTACTGATTTTCCGTGCTAAAAATAAATTTCAAACCAGGGACGCATTGAAACGTTTTTCTCGGAAGGGGGGGGGGAAGGAATAAACTTGATCAATGTCAATTTTGTCGATTGGGGGAATTTTGAAATCGAAAAAAATATTTTCAGCATGCCGACAAAAGGGTCTAGGAGAAGTTTCGTGTTTCCTCTGAAAACATTCCGGGTGGGACCTTTGGAAATAAAGATATATATATATAGCAAGTGGAATGCAAAATCAGACCTCTACAAGAAAATGAAATAAAGGCACATTTTTCGCTTATCCAAAATTTTGCAGCAATTAAATCAAGATGAAAAATATGATGTTCGTTTAAATATTTGGTTGTTAGTGTTTCTTTGTTGGCGTGAACATTTTTACAAAATACCCATTTCACTGTAGGTATCATGATGTGATTATTTATGAGTAGTATTATCAACAGGCACGTCTGACGAGGAACCTCCTCACAATGGCTTGGAAAATGGCTCCAGCTGAAAAAGTCGAGAATGCGATAATTTTTTTTTTGTACCGTGATTACAAAAAATGTCGTCAGTAGTTCGAAAAACTGACATTTTGCAGTTGTAGTTATAAATTCCTCCTCGTACAGTTCTACTTACTTTTGTACTCCCTGATAACCCAAGAACTTACCCTGTCAATTAATTGGTACTGTATGAGCCATTAATTATAAATTTTTAACTATTCAGAACTGGGCCCGAGTCCCTGACCCAGAGGAATCAGATGATGATTTTACTGATCCAGATGGTGATTCTGATGGCGATGAAGTAATGGTAAGAAAAAAATTGTGTATCTCTCTCTCTCTCTCTCTCTCTCTCTCTCTCTCTCTCTCTCTCTACGTACCCAGTGAGGACTGATTACCTAATTTTGAAATTATTTTGTTTAGGGTCATAAAATCCCACGCAAACAAGCTAATGTAAGTAGATAACTGCAATTAATATTATCTTATTAATAATGATACTCGTAGAACAACGTGGTTTCTATTTGCGTTTCATTATTTTCAATGCGATTCGGTTTAGTCAGTTCAACTAGCCACTTCTTCATTTACTGACTGTTACTAAAATCCAAAGCCTATGAGAATTATGAATAATTCTTTCACTCAGAATCTATAGTATCTAAACAACGAGCTTTATCTAAACATTTTTATTATGAAGAACATCATTTGATGAAAACTACTCAAGATATGACATCTCATTGGCAGTCACGCCTCAAAGTGTGAGGAAAAGTGTGCTGGACTAACACTCAAAATGGTTATTGTGCAGAGTACTGTTTCAACCAAACTCTAACTCTGAATGTGAGAATTCGGTGATTTTGACCTAACTGAAAACGTTCTCTGACTGGCTGAATTGCATCGTCTACAATATGCCTAATTATAGGCCACCGATGGACGCTATTCAGCGTAAGGAAACCAACCAGAAAAATCTGTTTCTTGAGAACACGTGATTTGAAGTTCAAGAGCCATGTAGAAACTAGATTATGAAATAGCGTTTACTGATAAGCCTTTTTCAACGTGAGTACACATACGAATGTTGGTTGGTTCCCTTATGCTGAATAGCATCCAGATTAGAGTCTAAATTGTTGGTACCTATGTTATTTATTTGGGTTTTTTGGGGTAATTTCTAAATTAATTTTGAATTATTCCGTTGAATGATCATCAGGGTGCAATAACCGATGATAGTCCTAAGCAGAATGATTCGGAAGGTGATGGAAGACGAATAGAAGTGAAAGATCAACCTACACTACAGGTAAGAAATTCAAGATGCGCTTTCTTTCTTATCTTTCCTCCTGTTTTTCTCTTTTCAGTTTTTTTCGTGAACTGATATTTCCTCAGGCAATGGCGTTATCATAGATATTGTGTATTGGTCGAACTCGACAAATTCTCTAATAAACGAAAAACTTTTCGAACAGAAAGTACAGAATCCGTAAAGCTTAGACATTTCTGTATTAAAATGTCGGAGTGTTAGGATGTACAACCATTAATGAAAAACGAACCGCGTGGATTCACATAAAGTAAAGTCTGGCTCTCGCGGGGGGAAAAACAAACAAATAATACCTCATCAATGGTTGCTTATAGTTTTCACCAGCATCTTTATTCAGTTCAAAATATTCAAAATACATTTTATGTAGTTTTACCAATTCAGTAAGTACTTCATAGTCGAAAGAGAAACGACACGGTCGAAAAATTCTAACAACTGATCATGCATCTAGGCACAGCAACATAAAGGGAAGGGAAATTTAGGCCTCCAGATCACGTTTCAACCTCAGAATTTTTCTTTCTTTATGAAAGAAGAATATGGCCGCTAGAAATAACTCTCCTCATTTCAAATTTATCAAGTTCTGAAAACATATGAGATGAAATAATTTCATGTCATTCAATGACGGGGGAAAAATGGGGTATACAGTATTTAACTATAGTTTTGATTTACTCCCAAAGGTCATCATCCCGCGGTGGAGTATTTTCCACTTATATCGAAACATCCTTGCATGTTTTAGAGCAATGCGCATTATGTATTCGGTTTGTTACTGTCTGCCTTCTTTAACTTCAACGAACTTTTCTTTTCACTTTTCAACTGAACTTTCTTCTCCGTGCCAAACTCTTCTGTATTCTGGATTTCTCATTCGGAAAGATGAATGACTCATTTGCTCAAACATAGAACGCGCGCAATTTTTGTTTCAGGATGATATACATAAAACATACATGGATGGAAATATTGAGGTATTTGTATATCTGGAATATAGATAATCGAAATAGTAGGTAGGTTCAGAACTTTCTGGGAACGCTTCTTTCCTCTTCTGTATTTTCATTTTATTCTGAAAAGTATATAAGCTTTACTAGTTGGTCGCTCTGTAGCCGAGTGGTATCCTGCTCGCCTCTGCTCCATATGCCGCGTATTCGATTCTCATCGGTAAGCTGTAGTGAATAGGTTTCGTCTCTCTCTCTGGGCAAACATCCTATAGGGTACATAGTGACCGCAGTACAGGTTCCTCTCGAATGTACCTACATTTTTGCCCAAATCGTCCTGCATAGTTCTGCATACTATGCTGACAGGTCTAACAATCGTCTTTTGTCTCTTGCATTCTTGTACTTCCGGTAATCTTTTTAAAACCACGGTCTTCTTATTATTATTCTCATGACTCACTCTCTTTTTTCTGCTTCGATCAGCCAGGTGGGATATTATACTCGTATGTTTTGTAGCACAGGGCATCCGTTTAGTATAGTAATGGCGGTGGCGATCCTCTCCTCTTGAATGTACGTTTTTGTATAAATCGACTCATCGTCCAGCCTGGCAGTTCTTGCGTAGCACGCTGAGAATGTCTCACGAATATCTTTTGTCTCCTGCATACCTGCATTTCCTGTATGTAATCGTTCTTCTTCTTCTTTCTATTCTTCTTTTTATTCTCGTGACTCACTCTGCTTTTTTCTCCCTAGATCGGCCAGGCAGGACAACCGTTTAGTTACGTATACAAAACTTTGCAAGTATCGCGCCAGTCTATAAATAGAATAGTGACTTCTCTGAATACCTATTTTTAGTGTATGCCTTTGTATATGAGTAAATCTAGCCTCTAACTACTATCTACTTTCGCTGTTGATGCTTCTGCTGGTCTTGTTCTGCATCTATCATTCTTCACTTTTTATGATATTGTTGAACAAATTCATGAATTTTTCCATTCTGTATGATATATATAGGTTCGTAGTACTGGAAATTATGCTCCTCGCCCACCGGTGAGTCAATATTATCATTAAATGGGTCAATTAACTGTCAACCTCTTTTGTAACAATACAGAATGTACACGTACTTATTTTAGGAAAGGTACTAAGGTACCTATCTGAAATTTCTTAGTGAGTTAGCTTTCAAAAATGAGGCAACAGATGTTTAGCAGTTTTGAGTTTTCTGTGTATGGGTAGAACTTGAGCATGTTTAAAAATGCACTTGATACATTTTATTTAGATTGATTAATATATTTACTACCGCTGCTGCATTACCGGAGTAGTCGATAACTGAGTTCTGGAAATTGTCTTTCTACTGTTGGAAATTCAAGTTCTGGAATCCGAAGAAATCATTCATTGTTTCTTTAATTTACTGCAACCGGCGAACAATCTTTCATCCTCATAACCTTCTATTTTCGTTCGCTATCAATCTTTCCCAAGATTCTTCAACTCATGCTGACGTATATGATGACCGAATTTATTTACCACTTTTGTTTAGAGCTCACCGGACGACGGAATTAGGAGAGACTTCGAAGACTACATCAAAAATAGAAAAAATCCGATTCCTGAAAATACTAAACCATATAATCAAGCACCTCCCAGTACATTAAATACCCCAAGAAATTCTCCTTCGCTTGGATCATTGAATCCACGAAACCGTGTAAGCTACCTACTGAACTGCAGTTACCTTAAAAGTTCAGGTGTCGAGAAAGGCTGCGGATTTATTTGGTACTCCTTTTACACGTGTAGGCTTTTCAGCCCACGAAGTGTGACGATGACATTTTATATATGACAGTTGGACAAGATAACATAATTACTTCTACGTCTTCGTACGCCTTGATGTATGCGTATAGATGTACATCTCGTTACACATAATAGTTTGTATCGCTAAGCCCGAGTGAGCAAGTTATTTATTGGTATTTTTACTGCGATGATTTTTTCAGGGTCCGACTGTACTTCAAAATCCAGATACTAAAACTCTTGAAGATCTTCTGCGTCCTCCGGTAAGTTATGAATTGAAGACTCGATAATATTCTTTGCTTTTTAGTGAATAGTTAGTTACTTGTGTGCGTAGAGAGCTTAAGACTGTATCAGAAGGCACGATCCTCTTTATACTCTTTTACGACAAGTAAGAAAAAGGAAGAAAGAGTGAGCTTTCAGTTGACAATATACCTATACCTATCACAAAAATAGCTAACATCGCGGTTTGTTTGGGTCGCTAAATTTAAATCTTAGGTCGTATCCTACGTTCTACAGGAGGCCAATATTGACTTACGGCCATTTCAACGTATCTTATTTTCCAAATACATAACTGAAAATGAGAAATTTTGAATCGCTGAATTTGGATGATAGACAGATTTGAGTCTGTTCCCTAATGTCTCTTTCAGCATATTAGTTTATCTTAAAAATAGTTGATAGAAATGGTTCTTTTGGGCACTCATTCCAAAGCTTATTAAATTTCTTATTCACAATCCTTTTACCTTTGCGCTGTTTAAGATGTCGATGTGGACATGAACAGGAAATGCATAGGTAAGCAGTGTACAAAGAATACCTCATATTTGAATTTAGCGACCCAAAACATTGCGATGTCAACCATTTGTATTGTAATATGGTTGTAATACTCAATATTGATCTCCTGTGGAACCCACGGATGAGGAGACATGCTCAAAACAACCTCAGATTTAAATTCAGTGATCCAAACTTATTTCCAAGTATTTGGAATGCAGTATGCGTTTAAGTGAGCGTTACTCAATATGGGGTCTCTGTAGAACGTGAAAATGAGGGGATAGGTTCAAAACAACCTCAGTCCAGGGTTGCCAACTGGAGGGATAAGGAGGGATTTTTCAATGATTGGAAAGGCGGGAGGGATTTTTTGGAGGGATATTAGTCAGATTTGCTCAAAAATTCAACCAAAGTAATAAAAAATAATAATACATAGGCTGTAACAAGTAACTGATACTAATTATCGGCGTTTCAACGCAGTAGGGGAATAATTTGGTTCATTAGCTACCGATTGAGACCACGCCGAGCTCATTTGATTGAAAACTCGCTGTTCTAGATCAATTTGAGAGAAACCATATGCATTGACTCCTCCAGGTTTTTCAAAGATTTTGTTAAAAGAAGGAAAAAAACATAATGTTTTATTAATCATCATTTTCATTAAGTACACTAATATCTTTTTCAAAATAAGCGCCATCCATGGCTATGCAGGCGTCCATTCGTTCTTGTCATTTATCGAACGTTTTTGCGTATTCCGCGGCCGGTAACGAGAAGAAAAACATCTGCGTCGCAGTGATGACTTTTTGATTCGTGTTGAATTGACGACCGCGTAAAGCTGCCTTCAGTTGAGAAAATAACCAAAAGTCGCAGGGGGCGAGGTCACGACTATACGGGGGTTGGGGTAAATTGTGATTTTTTTTTTTAGAAGTCATCACCGCGGCGTAGATGTTTTTCTCCAACATGACCCATTAGCTGTTAGCCGTTAGCTTGCAGTTTTTGGGAGATTTTTAGCCTACCGTTAGCTCTAGATTGAAAATATTTCAGCCATTAGCTAGCCGTATATAAGCCAATGAAAATTCGGTAGCTAACGACTGATTTCATTTTGCTAATTTCTTGAGTTTTTCCTTTCAACTACATCCAAACTGAATTTTTCTCCTATTCCTTCTTGGTGGATTTTCGTGTTTTTTTTTTAAATTGAAATTGCAAACTTGGTCAAACTCAGACTCAGAATTAGGGGGAAGAAAAATAATTGGAACCAAGTTGCCATTTCACCTATTTTATCTTTACCAGTGGAAAGTGCGAGTTATATCCATATGGTAAGAAACTGACTGAAAATGTTGGATTAGTCTTTGGCCGTTAGCTAGCCAATTAATAAACAAAATTAGTTTCAGCTGTTAGTTTTAGCCAATCTGATTGGCTAAGCACCTCTGCCTACAGGTCCTCCCAAATCCCCATTTCTGAATACGCCCTATAAAGACAATTCTGAACACATTTTAATAAATCATCCAATCCTTTAGGAATAAATAATAAATTAGATTTAATTAATTTAAATCCAATGTTATTATTAAAAGATTTTTATTTTATTATTATTATTTTAATAATTTTAATTAATTTAATTCTAATTAATCCTAATTTATTTAATAATTGCGCCCTATAGGGCTTTCACACTATTGCTGGGAAGCCTATCATTTCCCTAAAATGTTATCTTGTTGGATGTGATTCTTATCACTACTCGTAACCTAAGAGTGTGTATTATTAGGATCGGCTACTAGTAGCCAAGCCTATTGCAATTGATTTTTTCAATATTTTCAGTATCACGGTATGCTCCTTGATCTTGATCTTTTAGTTCTGGTACGAATCACTAATAACGCTCATTGTAACTTGTAAGCTAGTAACTAACTCGAAAGTGACGAACTTGAACGCACAGCCATATGAAGAGACCTTAAGGATGACTACTGGTAGGTCCTTTTTCCTGAACAGATAAACTAGTCTCTAATTTTCCAGTCCAGAGCCAACTCTCTTCCAGCAGCTAGCTGCTTGTTTTTTTATTTTTTATTTTAATGTTAGTCAATTTTCAGTTCATTTGTTGATGATCTGAACAATTAATTTTGAATCGGAATTATGGATTTTCCTTCTCCTTTTACTCGTATATTCTCTTTCCCGATAAATAATTTGAATACGGTTGCCCTGTAGTTGCCTTGTAGAATAGGGTAACTGTTGCCGTTTTAGGGCAACTACAGGGTAACCACGCTGAAGGACCGCCCACTTCTAGAAGTTGCCTCATATTCTCCAGCAAACTTCACTGTTACCCGTTGGTTGCCCGTTGGTTGCCCTTTGGTTGCTCTTGGTTGCTCATTGGTTGCCTTTCGGTTAAACAGTTTTTATTGTACAACTTTGTCCAGTATTTCCGAGATACGAGTGTTGCGTGAAAGATTGCTGAAATTGTAATTCATACGTTATTAAAAGTGAAAAAGCGAAGCAATTTGAAGTATAGTCAGATTCTACACCGTTGCCGTTCGAAGAGGTGATTATAGAGTGACAGGTATCAGAGGATTGTGCATGGTGCATTCTTAGGTGCATTCATGCCGGACTGAATCAGAAAATTCCACTGATTTTTTTAGTCGTGGATCACACGGAATTTGCACCAGATATCGCATATATTTGGCTTGATCAAATTGCAATGCTTCGTTGCAGATATTCAAAAACGGCAGAAGCCATTAAAGCAGCAGAGGTTAGAATCAAAAGTGACATTATTCGCCAGAAAATGTTTTCAGAAACTGAGAAAAACTGATGGGATTTACTGCGCGTGGCCTGGGGCGGTTTCTCCTACTAATATGGTAGGCAGGCAACTCACAAAACGTACGTGACAAACATTTTCATGTTCCGTTACCGTCAGGAACGCTCACTAACCCATTTCAAATGAAAATTGGATAAAGTCACTTTTGATTCTCATCTCCTCAATTACTCAACAACGACACAACGAACCGTACGCTCATTACTCGTATTATTGCAATGATATGGTGTAATCAATGCCCCTCTACCATCGCCTAGAATGCATATCTTGCTATTTCGCACAAGATAATGTGTGAAAGAGGAGGGTTCGAAAGTTCAGAAACCATTCACATCTCAAAATCAATAATTTAGCCATAAGGTCTACTCCTTCAGAGCCGGTCACATATTATTCTTTATAATTCAAATGTCAATTCTATTCAATAATATGTAACTGTATAGCTGTATGCTGACACAGCCATTCATTATCCTATTTTTAATAATGTATACGGGTCATTCTACCAAAACCTTGTTACTTTTGTCCCAGATAGATATCTGGCAATGTATAAACAATAGGGTCCTCTAATACTGTATAAACTCAGAGGATAAATTATTGTATCTTTTTCATTAATTTGAAGTATCGTGCCCCTACCCTTTTTGGAAATCTCATTTAAATGCTCAAAAATCCCTTCGACATAATTGTCCTTCGCCATGGATTGGACTTCAAAAATTTTTTTGTAAATATTATCTCCGCGTGTTTGGATAAACTGATGCGTGTGTACAGTTTTTGTGAGTACAGTGAACAAGTTGGTAATGCAGTACGTGTTTTAGACTCGATCAGAATCAATGCAGCCATATTTGAAAACGTGTCTCTCGCTTTTTTGTCCTTCACCGTGGTCAAATTTGAACCAGTCAGAAAACAGACACAGAGCAAATATTTCTGAAAAAGGATGCTGTGGGTGGAAGGAAAACTGAGTAATTATTAAGGTAAGAAAGTGAGAAAACATTTTTTCTAGTCCAGTTTAGTGCAGTGAAAATGTAGTCAGCCACAGAAAAATATTTCAAACTAATCAGAAGTTGAATAAACCGCAAAACGAGAAAAAATAACGAAAATCCGGATTTTTCCCAAACTTTCCGGGCATTATTCAAAAATTCAGATATTTTTTGCCGAAGGTCGATCAATCCGGAGATTGACTAGAAAATCCGGAGCACCTGGCAGTACTGATACGAGTTCATTGATGTGCGTGTGGAAGAGTACGTGCGTATTCACAGTACACGGGCACGCGTGCGCGTAGGAACTTCTTTCTATAGCCAACAGTTCCTTCAACGTGGGCTGCCATTCCTTCAGCGTAGTGGTCTTATCATTTTGAACCCCCTCTGTCTCCTCCCCTAGGAAGTATGCTATTGGTTTAACCTCATAAATACGTTCTATTATATGCATATAAATGATTTCGATGAAAAAACAAGTAATAATGTTTTGTCTTTATTTTTTTTTAAACAAAAAAAGCATGAATTATCAAGGTTTCGGTAGAATGACCCATATATAAGAGATAGGTACCTCATTTTCATTTCCTTTGAGGATTTTTATTGGATTACATCCTCATTCCTGTCTTTTACATAATATGTATATATTCAGTCTTGTTTTCCAGTTAATATAGCCTTTGACTTTTACACTTTTATTCCATTTTGTCACCTGTGATATAAGTGAGTGTGTCTTCATGGGAGAGTAGTACTGAATTGAGAACATGCTGGGAACCATAGGGCAACAAGAGGGCAACTGAGAAGGCAACCATGGAGCAATAAGAGGGCAATCTGGAAGGGCAACCACTGGGCAACAAGAGAGCAATCCAGAAGGGCAACCACGGGGCAACCAGAGGGCAATCCAGAAGAGCAACTGAGAGAGCAACCATGGGGCAACAAGAGGGCAACCAGAGGGCAATCCAGAAGGGCAACTGAGAGAGCAACCATGGGGCAACAAGAGGGCAATCCAGAAGGGCAACCATGGGGCAATCTGAAAAGGCAACTCAGATGGCAACTTGAGGGCAACATGTTGCCTTTTTACGCAATGGTAAAATGGTGCGTTCTGATTGGTCGGTGCTGGAGTGCTGGAGGGCAATTACAGGGCAACCAGTTGCCTTTTGCAGGGCAATAAGTCCGGGGCAATTTCAGGGCAACCAAATTCTTTATCGGGTTCAACTACTGACAGGAATTTTAGAGTAATTTAAGTCACCCAACCCAATGGAAGAAACTAATTAACTGAATATTTTCGCAAAAAGTTTAAAATCTACATAAATTCGTCGACTTTCTCACTGCCTGCCAACCAGGAGAAGAAATTTGCTTCAATTTTTTTAGTCATACACGATCGATTGATCTCACACTTTAATTTTTACAAAATTGATTGAAGAAATTATTCTGTGAAACTGTGGCTGAGAAACTAGGATTCAAGTCTAAATCTTGACTTCTTAAGTTTTGAGATATTCCATTCGTGATTAAAGTTTTCAAATTACATCCTTTTCTCTTGTACTTGGAACTTTTGGTTTCTGTTTTGGAGGTAATGCATGAATGTTTATTTCATAACACTGAACTGGTAGGCTCAAAAATAGGTAGTTTACCCCAAAATAACATAACAAAAATCACGATTCATGACTGATTTAGGAATAAAGTGGCACTGATCATTTAATAGTACCTATACTAGAAACATGGGGACAGTGATCACGCAGTCACGCACGCTACCAGAGGGATTTTTTGTGCCGTGGAGGAATTTTTTTCATTATAATTTTCGAAAGTGGAGGGATTATATCGAAAAAAGCTTGGTAACCCTGCCTCAGATTTGAATTCAATGAGCCAAAAAACCCTATGTAAGTGAAGTATTTAGTCCGCACCGGAGCGGGGGCATACGAAATGACAGAAATGAGACTTTGTAGAAAAAAGTGTGTATTAATTGACTGGATAGCCGAAGTAAGTCTTACCGCGAGCGTCAAACATAAATACAGTAACTGTAACTAAGCTAAACGGATGTCCTACTTGGCTGATCAACGGAACGACAGGAGAGTGAAGAAGACTGTGGTTTTGAAAAAATCACATTCAGAAAGTATAGGAATGTAGGAGACAAAAGACGTTTGTTAGACACTCGCATCGTGCTACTCAGAAAGTAGCCAGACAGAACGATCTATACGAATATGTACATGGGAGAGGAGATGGTCACCGCATCTATAATTTTCTGCTCGTAACCATATGCAAGTTGAAATTATCGTTACTTGAACCTAGCTCCCCTGTAGAGTTCTAGGATGGGGGAATCGATTCAAAATAACCTCAAAATTAGATTCAAGAACCACAGTAGTTCTTGTGCAAAGAACTGAAGAATTTTTTGTCGATAACAAATAAAAATTATTTCTTGTGAGATGGTACTGTCAGATTTTTTCAGTTTTTCAAACTTTGCAGATTTTCTTTTTAATTCTTAAAATTCAAAAGCTACAAAATAAGGACAGTTCCAACGTGCCCAGTGTAGCCTTTATATTTCAGAGGTAAATACTTATCCATATACAAGGCATGCCCTTTGAGGAAGGAAGAAAAGTACATAGAAATAACTTTGCTTTATCTGCGCGTAGATGATATTTAAAACATTTCTTCCCATATGCAGTAGAAAACGAGCCGGCATACGTGAATCGTGTCTCTGAATACAAATTCTCGTTTTTGAGTTTCTCACAGAAACAATAATCTTTCATCATTTTAACTTCGACGCAATTCATATTCGACTTTGAAAACATTGTTACAGCCATCAAGACAGCCTTCGAATAACCCTAATAATGGAAGGGATGATGATGATCCTGATGACTGGTCGTCTGATCAATCACCGGTTAGGAAAAATCACTGTATCTTCATATCTAGTATATGTTGTTCGTTTTTTACCTGATAATAACTAGCGCAGATGATACCATCTACGCTAATTATGTTTTTACAATATATATATATATATTGTAAAAAAAATTTTTTTGTTTTGAAATCGTTATGATAATGATTTCAGGAATTTCCAGAAAATAACAATCCTATTCCATCAGATCCGCTTGACAGATATCCAAAACTGAACTTTAATGTAAGTTACATTGTACCTACTTACATAGTATAATAGGATTCATGGTGGTTTCTTTCTGTGAATACTATATCTTTGTGGGATGTATCTAGTCTTGCCTTTGTTTATAAAAATCATATAAGTACCTATACTTATTTCACGAAGAAGTTACTGGGTAATGGCATATGGGGCAGCGAAAACGCAGTTGTGGGACGAGACTTAATTCAAAACATTTCACGACTATTTTATCTGAACTTTTTTTTTTTTGCTTATTGACCAAAAAAAAGTAGACCTTTCTTAAATAGAACTTTCACTGTTCACTATTTTATGCTCACTTAGTCAAGGTATTTCACAGATGCGGTCCTTGCTCCTCAATATGTGTGCCGCTGATTCAGAGTAAACCCGGTTGACGGAAAGTGTCAGGTATCAGTAAAGTGTCAGAATGGGACTCCTGACACTTGCAAAAAGTATAGCACCTTACATTATATCTGTCAGGATAAAATTATTTTGACATTACTCCCTCATTATTCTCACAGTCTTACATCATTCTGACATTATCCGTCAACCGGGAACGTTAACTGAAGCCTATTTGCCAAAAGGTGTTAAGTCGAAAAAAAGCTACGTATTTTGCAGGAGACGTAAATAGAAGTTAGAAACTAGGTCTTTACTATTACATACTGTTCATGTTACTGTACTTTAACTCTGATTGGCCCTGTAGGAATAGAGACTAAATTCTCTAACAGATAGCGCTTTCAACGCAAAATCGACATGACACGTTTCGGAAGAATAGGGTTTATTTTTTTGATAGTCATTTTAGTTCGCACTGCATGTGCACAGTTTGGGAACCTGGATATCGTGTACCTATCGATCCTAAGGCTAGTAGAGCTTCATGAATACTTGGAAAGATTGTACCAATGTTTTTCCCTAGCTCTTTGTACAAATTATTGTTAGTATCTACGTGATCGTACAGATTGAACTTTGGTTTTAGAATCCGCCATCCACTCCGACTTCGCCGGCGCCTCCACGAGGAAGAACACCGACAGGATCAGAGGTAAACTCCAGCTTGAAAAAAAAACAAAAAAAAAACTCCTATGTGACTTTAATTTGAGCAATAGAAGGAAGTTGAGTAATAGACCTTTTCATGAGCTTTGACTCATGGGGAAGACTGTTGCGCAGCTGCTCCAGCATTCGCAGCCTGCAAGGTCCCGCTTGTTTTGTTTACATTCATTTTACTTGTGAAACTCCATAAGCGAACATTCGTTCTTATTTGCGAGTCTATAAATATAAAAGAGAACATTTCTTAATACTTATTGAACGATGATTTAAATCAAAATTAGGTAGGTAATGCTTTTAGATCATAAATAAGCGTCCGGAAGCATTAAGAAATGCTCTCTTTCATATTTATGGACTCGCAAAGAAGAACGAATATTTGTTTATGGAGTTTTACATGTAAAATGAATGTAAACAAAACAAGCGGGATCCTGATGGCGGCGACTGGCGGGAGCAGCTGCGCAACAGTCCTCCTCATGACGTCACCTTGAAAAGGTCCATTGAAATTACTCTGTTGATTCAACGTTCTATTACATACGTTGTATCGATGTTTGATTGCAGCCCAACTCGCCGAGACCACCAACTGGAAACACTGTAGATCCTGATGTAAGTCGAAATTTCAATAGTTTACCTATCATCGCTGACGTGCTAATACCTCGCAAGTCCAATTTTCGCAGAAAATCACTTTTTTGAAGTTCTGTATGGGGAAAGAAACAAAAATCGAATGATAAAATCGTCGGAAGTCCGAAAAATCAACTAGCTTTCTTACAGGACCATAATATCAGAACCTCTTAACGAAGCGTTATCACGTCAGCAACGTTATTTCTTATTTTTAGATAGGCTCCTTGAGTGTTTTCAAAACATCTGTGAGAGAGGGGAGAGCAGACGTATTTCCGTGCTGAAGGTTTCCATATTTGGCAAGCGAACAGGGCAAACTTTTTTTCTTGGTATTTTTGATGATTTTAACTATAAAATCAGGGAAAAACAGATATTTTTCGCGATTTTGGTTTGAATTTTTCCAACCTTGGACGGTATTTTCCGAACTGATCTGATTGGCTGGAGGCTTTCCTTCCCTTTCAGTCGCTACGTTCCCCGCCGTGATGGCTGTACGATGTATTCGTACATATGAACTATGTTGTAGGGTGGTTTGAAGTCAAAGAGTACCTGTATCATGATCAGAATTTTGAACTAATTGAACTCTAATTGATGTAAGAATACATTACTTGTATAAGCCTGCAGTGATAAATAAGGCAAGCAAAATATTCTCTAAAAATCACGAAATATGCACTTATTATATTCTCAAAACCTAACTGATGTATTCAGCGAAAATATTCTTTGAAAATTCAAAATATGCGACAATATTTTTGTACAATATGGGTATTAAATAAGGAAAACCTAGGGCTCTATAGTTTCACATAGGAATGCTAGGCCGACATTTTGGTTCGGGTTTTGTTGTTATCAATGCATTAAATACACAGCGTTGCGCGCATGGATGAGAAGTTTAAGCCGATAACCGCTTAAGCCGAAGCTTAAGCTCATTATTGAACGGCTTTTAAGCGAATGAAAAAGTCAGCCATTCGCTGTTCATTAAGCGCAAAGCCAGCCAAAAAGGATACACTGAGCAGCTTAATTAAGACATTCACATTTTCTATCAAAAAGCCGAAAAAAATCACAACACTTAATTTTTTAAGTTGAAAAATCATGTCAGCGGCCGCGGGTTCTGGGTTCCGGCTTCTGGGTTGTTCTTTGTGTTCGCCTGTTTCCTTGGTGCTTCCTGCTTCAGTGCTTCAGTGTCGACTTCGCTTCACGTTTCACGTCTGAGTCAGACGTGAAACGTGAAGCGAAGTGAACGAAGTGATGGTCTACATGATATAATATATAATCATATAATTTGATTTGGAAGCTTTGAAATGGTAACCGTTATAATTTTTGAACTCTATGGTCGATTTCATGCCAAAAAGTTGAACCAAAATGGCGGCTTAGGATACCCATGTAGAACTACAGAGCCTTAGAAAAACAGGTCTCGCTGCTCTTGCTAGGGCTCTATAGTTTCACCTGGGTATACTAAGCCACCATTTTGGTTCATACTGCGCCCGTCGATGCCGAATTGACTACGCGTTACGCTCCGCATAGTCGGATTCGGCATCCACGGGCGCAGTATGAACCAAAATGGCGGCTTAGTATACCCAGGTGAAACTATAGAGCCCTACTCTTGCATGATAATGCGTAGAAGTTTATAGTATAACCTGCGCCTGACAAGTAGGTCAAGTAAATGAAGCGCTGTAGCTATTAGCTACACATATGTGAATTTTTCAAATATCTCGTGAACAATTGATTTTGATACAAAAATGTTTAAGATGAAATTTATTTGTCTTGTAATTTTCTATCGAGTGAGACCAGTTACAAATTTTGTTCGAAATGAGAATATTCAACGTTTTGAAAATATTCCCAAAAAATGAGAAAATTTGTAAAATATTTTTTAATATTCCCTAAAAATAATGCAAATATGCGAAGATATGCATTTTATATCCAAATATGCAAAAATATGCGCAAACACATAGGACTCATTTTATTGGGAATTTTATGATTCGCGAAAATATCACCGATATTCTCATTGAATTTTCACAGAAAAAATTAGCCGAAGCATATTTTGCTTTGCCTTAGTTATAAACCTAACATCTTTATCATGGGCGGTAACTTGACATTGCAGTACATTCTACAGCTGAACGTGTGAATTACAATACCTGCTATGTGTCTAAATCAAAATTTTACAGTAGAGCAAAAAACAAGTTTACAACGCATGTCAGAAAATAAAGTGAAATCACGGATGTGCGTATGGTACTCTGGATGGCACTTAGCCTGGTCTACAGACCTTATGATGTTGGACTTGCACAGAACACTATCTGTCGTGACAAAAATAATGTACCTGTGAGAATGTTGACCAACTAAGAATACTTAATTCGTGTGAGGGCCATCACGTAAAACATTTTGCATCCCCCTCCCCCAAAAAACACATTTTGAAGGGGGAAAATGGCCCTTAGTACGTATATTGTAATTCATACATTTAGTTCTAGAATTTTAAGTACCTATTACTAGAGTACAAAGTTACAAAAGGTTCTTTCAACTCGTTCATTTCATCGAACCATCACCCCTTAGCTTCTGAAAAGTTTTATAAAATCATATTTTCCATTGTACTTACTACCTTGTACTCTTTGACCTTGAAGACTTGCCCATTTATTTTGTCTTCGCTTGAGTTATTTGATCAATTAATTTATCCGTGTACTTCTTAACCAAAGACACGGATGAAAAGAACGAGGTATTATATACTCTCATAAGAATCAGCAATGTCGCGATTAGCTTTGTTTCTCGACCAGGTTCGCTGTCATCTATACGTCTGTTATTTTGTGATGATACTTGCCTAAGAGGTAAAAGGAAAAAGAAACACTGTTCTGTCAGTCAGTACCAGTTGCTGATACTAAAAGGCTCTAAAGTCTGCGGTTCAAAATAAGAAACGCCGCCCGCCTATGAGCAGTGGCACACTGGACGCGCAAGTTAGTCGCACTGCCTTCTTATCAGTGAAAACGTTTTCTCATTCATACCACAAAGATTATCGAGATTTCTAAAAATATTCCTCGAGAAAGGCGAATTTTTCAAAATACTGTTGGAGTGTTGTACAAAAATGAACCGTACAACACCGCGCATTCAACAATCAGTATGGGCGAACTCCTCTCCTCGTCGCGCAACACACGCGCAACGTCCCCATTTTTAGTGTACTGCTGGTTGTGTACAGTGTTCTCATTTTGAACGGACATTATAATATTATAATTTGTACAGGTAAAGAAAGCCGCCATTTTCTCTCCCGTTTGATCCGTCAAAAGTGGGGAACTTTAGTTTCACCCGGATATACTGGACCGCCATCTTGATTCCCAACTAGCCCGAACATCCTTGATCATCCACTCGAGCGCGTTCAAGTTCAAGAATGCTCAGACTAACTTGGGAATCAAAATGGCGGTCCAGTATACCCGTGTGAAACTATAGTACGACCCGGTTGAAAGAAAGTCTACTAACATAAGTGGTAAACACCTCATGACTCATGAGTCGTGACCAGTTCTGGTTCCATGGAACAAACTGGAAAGAAAATGGCGGCTGTACTTACCTATTGATACTAGTGGATGAGCGGCAGGGACTGAAAGCTAGCCGAAAGTATAACGTTAAAAGCAAAAAGCCGAAGGTCAGAATAAATTGAAACGTTGAAAGTTGAAAGCAAAATCTTTAGTTTTTTGTTTTTTTTTAAACTTTTCCCGCAAAAATAAGTACCTTATTTCCAGTATGATTGAAATTCTAACTTTAGAAACTGATAAACAGTAGATGTAGACCAAAAGTCTAAAATTGAAATGTTATTTTTATCCTTGTAATATTTTTGAAATAATTTTTTAAACGCCAGCTGAAAGCTGAAAGCCAATGATTTTCACGAAAGCCAAAAGCCAGAGGTTAAAATAAATTGAAAAGTCGAAAGTCGAAAGCGAAATATTTATTTTTAAAATTAAAGCCAAAAGCGAAAAGTTAAAGTTTTATCGTTTGGCTCTCAGTCCCTGATGAGCGGCAAAAAGGGTAGATGCTGTTGAGAGCGTATGTGCATTGTCATAAGGTCTATAAACTTGGACCGAGCTCCCTCGGTATCCTCTTTTCTGTGGCCTTACAGTATCCCCTCTATCGCTTTATATTTCTTCGCTTTTAACCTCTCATATGTATACATACAAGGTAAATCGCAAATTGGTCCCATCCTCACCTTTTTTGAACGTTGAGTGGGATCACCGCGGAATAAAATGGATCTTCAAGGGACAAGCTCTGATTTCTATTTGGGTGAAAAATTTCTCTCCTCTAGAACGTGGCTCGAATGCCCCCAAATTTGGAATCTTTCGTCGAAAAGTATTGAACAAAATGTCGAATCAGAGGTTTTTTAAGTCTTCGATTTCGAATATTCACTTCAGAATATTGATGTAGCCCTGATTTTTAGCCCAAAAATCCAAATTCTAGACCTAAAATGGGGTAAAATTAAAGCGGATTGAAAATTTGAACAAAGTATAAAAATAGCAGTTTTTTGAATCGCTGATTCCGATTATAGCAAAAGATTCTTGATTCAGCCCCAATTTTGGCCTAGAAATCCGAATTTTGGATCCAAAATGTGTAAAATTAAATTGGATTGAAAATTTGAATAGAGTATCAAAAAACGGGATTTCTGGGTCGCCAATTTCGATTATCATCGCAGCGGGTTTTTGATTTGGTTCCGATTTGAGCCCAAAAATTCAAATTTTGGATGTAAAATGGGTAAAGTAAATTAGGCTCAAAAATTTGAATGAATTATCAAAGCAGAGTGGTTTGGGTCATCACTTATTATCGAATATCGCATTAAATTTTCGATTTAGCCTCGATGTAGGCCCATAAATCCGAATTTCGTCCCAAAACGGGTGACAATTAAGTGGGATTAAAACATCGAAGTACCAATCGGATTTTTTTTTTCGGTGTAGAGGGAGGGTTGTTGATTTTGAATACCACGTTAGACATTTGATCTGGTCCTGATTTGTACCACAAGTTCAACATTTTCTGTATCAAAGCAAGAAAATTATCTTAGATTATAAAATCGAGCACGTATCAAAATCTGATCGTTTGTATTCCTAATTTCAAACATCCCGTCAGCTTTTGATCCAGCCTAAGGTTGACAAGATCGACCTGTTTTTCGGGTTTCGAATTTCGATAAATTAGACTTCTTATTCCGATCCAATATGAGCTTCCATGTCAAAATCGATTACTCCTTTCAAATGACTGAAGTAAGCATTCAAGGAACTGAGCAAAGCATCAAAAATTGAAGATTTTTTGGTACTACTTTTTGGTTTGGAATAATTTAATCAGATATTGCATTGGAAACAAATTTTGACTCAAAATTCGATATTATACCCAGAAACTTACTGAGACAGTCACCGGCTTGAAAACTTGAACGAAGCATCAAAATAAGGTTTTCTGTTTGAGTGGGGAGAAGAGAGATGACTCCGAATATCGCTCTAGATTTTCCATTTGGCCACAATTTACCAATTAATGTGTAAAATTAGGTTGATTTCGGTCTAACGTATTCCTCCATTTCGTATTCAAGATGAAATTTGAATTATGGGGGAGAAAAAAACAACATAATTAATTGATAATAAATAAATGATAACATATGATAAGAAATGAAAGGGAAAGATTCAAAATGAATTACGAAATGAATAATTGAAATGAAATTAATTAAATTTGGACGGTAAAACAAAATGAATAGTGTGGTTTTTCTGTACCACAAAATCCGATGAGTTCTGTTTTTTTGTTTTTTTTTTGTTTTTTTTATAATGGAATTTGTAAAAATTATTGACTTTTTTTATTAATTATTTTCCTTGAGAATTTTCAATTTATACTTTAAAAAGTGTCACATAAAGTATTGAAACTTATTTAGCCTGAACTGCTCAGTTTTTTTTTCATTGTTTTATACTTGTCTTTTATAGTAATTCACTTTCACAATAAAATTATGTAAAAAACTTTCTACTTTCTTATGAGTTACCCGATGCACAAAATCCCGCAAGTTACCCGGGAACTAAAGGGGAACAAGGGTAATCTGAGGGTAACCGATGGTAACAAATGGATATGGGTAACTGGGTAACTAGAGGGCAACTGATTGCGCATCGGGTGCCTATAGTGAATATGAGGAGTGTAAATTATAAAATAAGATGATAACGGAGACGACCATTTTTGACTGTAGTTCCTGGTGTGTGCAAGTTTTAAATTTTAATTGAAAAATTGAACTTCAATTTTTCGACTCATTTTGATTCATCTTACATTCATTTTATATTTTACATGTAAAATATCAAATGAAAAGCTATTTCACATCGACTCTTTTACATGTAAAATGTATTTTTTAATATTACTTGATCAGAAAAGCAATGTTTACGTTGGTGTTTTCTGGACGACAAGAAGCGCCTATGGGTCATGCATCGAGTGCTAACAAAACCTGCATGTAAAGTAATCGTCCCTCAATGTAAAGCGTTTTTACATGAAAAGTGCTGGCCAGTAATTTCGTATCGAGGAATCGAACCCGCGTACATTGAAACATGTGACTAAAATGCAGTGATCGTCTCTAACTACTCAGCCGCAGAGCGAATTACAAAATAGCGACTTAAAAACGAAATATTCACCACATAGTACAGCTGTTACAGTTCGTTGAACCGTCGTTACGTTTTTGCTGGCCACTACCTGTGTATGCTGTTTGTGCACGTGAACAAACTGAAGACAAGATTGTGATATACTAGTAATTAATAGAGCAAATTAAATTTTTGAATTAATTACGCACACAAAAGTCACCTGTCTATAATTTAAATAAATAAATAGATTTTAAAAAAATACAGAGCATGTCAGCGAAAAACATGATCGCTTCTGATCAAGTAGTAGAAAAAATATCTTCCATAACAAGAGCCAAAAGTGAGTTTACATGACTCGAGAATTGCTCACTTGCTACGTTCGTCCTCGCCATGTAAACACTCACTTTTGACTCTTGGTGTGTAATATACTTACTATTGCGTGCCAACCCTGAAAGCAAACGTTCCCCCCAAAAAAAATTCTGATACATTACTTAATTTTTTAATATCTTAAGTTGAGTTCATTTCAGTCATTAGAACAGAATAATATAGATTTTATATATTGAAGCCGATACCAAGTCCACATGGAAAGTCTGCTGCGATTGTTGAAATAAAAACGACCCGAAAGACCCATTATTTCAACACGTTGCTCGATTTTTAAAAACCAAATCGCAGTCGGATCCATAATTCTGATGAGATATTCGAAATAAGTGAACCCAAAAAGAACAATGAATTTATGGACCTAAAGAGGGGTCGGATCAAAAGTCAGATGCGATTAAGTTCGTCTCAGCCATTAGAAAGATGATTCTAACATCGAAGCCAAATCAGCAATCAGGATACCTTCGAATTACACACAATTAAATTGTCAGTTTTCACTGTGAATTACGAGTTTGAGCCCATAGATGTGGCCTGATGTTGAATAATAAAGATAATTGAATTCGATACCTAAAGCTAGTAATTTCAAGGATTTTCCTTACTCCATACTTGTTGTATCTATATTTACCCATTGGTGTTATAATAGAAATAATAATATATTTGTTTAAAATACCTGTTATCAGGATGACTGGGACTCGTCGCCGGAAGATTCTAATGGTGATCCTGTTGATTCACTTGGGCCAATATCTCCAAAACCTTCTGCGCCTCCGAGTCCACAGGTAACATTAACATAGACAGCTTATCAAAGCTTGTATTTTATCAGTATTTTCAGGAGTTGCCGAGCTCTAGCTAATATTCCAGAGATCAAGTTCTAGAACCAGTACTTCTAAACAGATCATTGAAGTATGAAATACCAGAATTGTTGATACATGACATCTACAAAGAAATACTTTTGTAGAAACTATAGAGGTACTACCCTCACCTACTTACAAACAGCATTCTACTCAAGAAATTAGGTACCTAGATTCAAGTGTACAACTGTACGAGTACGAAACTTGAGAAACTTACTAACAAATTTTCAAATGTATATCTCTATAGCCTCCTTAAGGTATTCTTACAAGATTCTTTCAACTCAATGCATCTGTAATTCTGTTTCATGGGAAATACTGTGAACGAAAACTACTGATTGAATACGTATATCCCTAAGTGTGTGTTGTTCAGGTACCTTCGTATCCTCAGTTATTTCATCAATAGCTTCGTGCTTAGCTGGTATGCGAGTAATTTAATGATCAGAATTTAATATTGATGATGTAAGGTAAAATGCTTTAATAAGGCCCAATGTACCGATCTTGAAGAGTACCTACGAAGGCTAGAGTGTGGATCTGACTGCTGAAGAATGTTGGGTTGCTATGTGGCAACACCGTGAAGTTTGTTCTTAACGTGATACTTCAGTTAGGAGCCCCGAAATAGACGCTCGAAGTTTTTATGTCGTAAAATATTGAACATATGTTTTCATGAGAAATGAGGCTTATTTGAGGTTAATAATCCAAGAGTAAATGAATAATGACATGTTATAGTACATATGAGGAGCAATATTTCTAAACGGTCTATGTCAATTTTTTCGAAACTAGTTTTATAGCGTCAGCTGGTGTAGAATGCATATATGTACACACACATTCCTACACTGTCAACCTACCAATATTCAGGTCGCCTTTCTACTAGGCAATCTAAGTGTCACTAGTGGCACGTATATGGTATACACATGACTACCACGTTATTTCATTCTCCTGTAATGTTTTGAAAAGTAAACAGAGGTTGTTTCAGAACATTGTCTCTCATATAATTAGCTACCAAATGGCAAGAAAAAAAGAAGTTATTTAATGCTGAGAAATTTGCATTTTCGATAAAGATGTGAAATTCTGTAACAAAGATAACTCATAAGAAAAGTTGGGTCTTACTAGATATTAGGTTGTAGGCTGAGCCTGGTCAAGTTTTAGGTTGGGCCTTATTATGACACACGTGTTCTTAATAAGACCTGAGACACCACCGCCATTTTGAAATGAAGATTTGGAAGCTGTAATACACTATATTGAGGTTTTGAGGATGTCAGTTTATGCTCCACCCTTTGTACTTTCACTTCAAAAGAAAATAAAAAAATGGAAAATTAACAATTGGAACACCACTATGAGCAAATTACAAAAAGTGGACCTTATTAGAGCATTTTACTTTATTTATAGATCCAGTCCATTTTTACTCCATTATTACTGATGAAATCGCTCATACCAAATGCACTAGCTCCTGGGAAGAATAAATACCGAATTCCTTAGAATATTTTTCAACTCTAGCACGTATAGGGATTCAGGATTTTTGGGCCTTAAGATCCAAGCTTTATTGATCCTCCCTTCTTAGGATTAGTAATTTTCCCGGGAAGAGGATGGGTTTTCAAACAGAAGTTGTGTCATATGGTTTTTGTTCCATCCCTCTGGTCAATTTTTGTTACTTCTTTCTGGTGCCACTGAAAGTAGCTCATCCGCTTCGTTTCTGCGATCGGAACGCTATGCATAGGTGAAATTCGGAACTAGAATCGAAATATTTATTCAGGAAGCCCATTAGTCTTGAAAATCACATGTGTACAAATTTTCTCATATTTCGCAATTGCCTTATCTGTGTGATCAGTAGGATGGTGTGAAATCTGGAATGAACGAAAAAAATAATTGGTAAGTAATGAACTTTGACATGACGAAATGAAATTCATTAAAATACATACTCTTGGCCTCATTCTAGTCAAAATGAGTAATTTTTTCCTGCGACCTAGTATCTCGGAATTTAATGGCCAGGTCGAAAGAACTATAGTATTCAGGCTGTAAGATACTTCGACATTTTTAAACACTTTAACCATCATTTACTCAATTATCATGATTACTATGATATAATTGAATTAATTAATACGGGATCAGCTCATTTCCCATAGTGAAATTATACTATACTCATGGCGTTATCAAGAAATGAACGACTAAGTCGAAAAAGGAATGTATAGTCCTTCTACATATACTCTGCCCACCTTTTCACTTTTCTTTCAGCTGTGTAAATAGGCTCTCCCTCCTTATTTATTATATTACTTTCTTTCCTCCTTCTTTCTCCAAACTACATTTTTACTTTTTTATAAGCCAAGTCTCATTTTGTCCTCTATTTGTATACTCTTCTATCTTATCACTTTTTTCTTTCATAATTCCTCCTTTGCCTTTTTACCCTCTCTCTTTATTTCATTCCTCAACCTTTGATAAGCTAATACCTACCTTCTCTGTCGTCTGCATTCTTATATTTTCTTTGTTCATCCATCTTCCTGAAGATTTCCTCCTTCATCCATGGTTTCTTCTCTTCTCTTTAGTTTTACCTAAATTTTCTTCTGCTTACTTTAATATTCCCTCCTTTATTTTACTCCATTGTTCCTCCAAGCTGTTATAATTTCCTGTGTTTTTTCAACCTCTAATTCTAATACATACAATATTCTCTTGGTATTTCCGTGTAATATTAATATTTTCCAACTTTTTAAAATTCCATGTTTACCCCTTCTTTTCTACCAAGTTTCTTTAATATAATCCTACATTTTATTACTACCAAATTACGATCACTATTAATATCGGCTCCTGGGGGTAAGTTTTACAGGAGTATTCATGTACATAATCATGTACATACGTTTCGGTATATTTCCTTATTGTTCCGGCCTCTACAAAAAAATGTTTGCTCCTTCTGAAACCTGATCTTCCCTTACTTTCCGGCCTATGCTGTGGTCACCTCTTCAACTCTCATCTAACTCGTTGACTAACTACCCCAGAAAACAAACTTGATGAGTTCCAGGAAGTGTAAGTATCTCTAGAAATATGATAAAACTTACATATTTTGCTAAGACTTGACCTTCTGTTTTGTACATCTTCTGATACACATATATTTCAGCTTAAATCACTACAAAATAATATCAGTATCTCTTGGAATACAACTAGAGGTAGTCTTAGAATTCAAACTCGGTGCATTTGCTATGAAAATGAAAGAGGACTCTCTTGCCTTTTTCAATTTACTGAACTGATTAAAAATTACTAGTTTAAAAATCCGTGAATCTAAGTATCTTCGAGTATTTATTGAAGTATTATTTTTAATACAAATGATGGTACTTGATTTTAGCGTCAACCACCGCCGTCACCATTTCCGAGACCATTCCAGGTAGGCGAAAGAGTACAACAAACTCCTAAATTTAAACTTGGTAAATCCAAATTATGATCACGTCATGTCATTAATGAATTTGGCCTCGCAAAACACGTTTTAATTTTTTTTAAGTTCCCCCCCCCCCCCTGTACCTACCTACATCTAAGCACTGACATTTGATTTTAGAATTCTCCGAACTCTCCACTACTACGACCTCCTGGAACACTTCCTCAGGTAGTTTTGAAGTTCAGTCTATACATTTCTCTGTAATACGAATTATGTGACTTTGTTAGCGTTGGTCACTTATTCTGTAACTACAAATCATATTTAATTTCAGCGCAAACCGCCACAAAAATCTCCAGGACAAGAACGACCACAGGTAGTTTAGGAATTCAGACTGAGTACATTTTTATAAAATTTAATTTTTTTAAATTGTTTTCTAATTTACTAAATTTATATATTAAAAAAAAAAAGTATGAGGTCACGCCTACAAAGGTACTATTTATAAAAGTTTCTTTAAACAAGTGCTGCTACTTGGTTTTAGGATGGACGAACGCCGCCGTCATCCCCGAAACCATACCAGGTAGGCAAAAGAGTACAAAACCAAACTTCCAAATTTGATTTCCAAATTATGACCACCTACTGTTGCCTTGATAAATTTGATCTCGCAACATTTTTTTACCCTGCGTTTAAATACGTTTTCTTCTTCTATATGCATACCTACCTTTTACCGCTGACACTTGATTTTAGGGATTACCAAAAAGTCCACTACAACCCGGAAATTTTCCTCAGGTAGTTTTGAAGTTCACTTTATATATTTCCATATAATACGAACAATGTTACTTTGTTAGAGTTGGCCACCTATTCCGCACATTATTTACTGATACCTATTTAATTTCAGCGTACACCGCAACAAAAATCACCAAGACCCCTTGGAAATCAACCACAGGTAGTCCAAGAGCGTAGACTGAGTATATTTTTGTAAAATTAATTTCCTTTTTCTTCTTCCAATACTTTCTATATCCATATATTTACACTGGTGTTGAAATGCAAGAAATAATATCTATTTAAAATGCCTATTATCAGGATGACTTTAGCTCATCTGACGACTCATCGCCAGAAGCGAATGATCTTAATAACTCAGAGCCACTTCAGCCGTTATCTCCAAAGCCGTCAAGGCCCCAAAATCCACAGGTAACATACAACGTAAATAGCTTATCGAAGCTTGTAAATTTCCATTAATACATACAAACCCTTATTTTCAAGAGTTGCCGAGCTTTACCTAATATTCCAAAGATCAAGTTCTAAAATCTGTATACTTCTCAAACGATCACAGAAGTTCAAGATGCTAGAACTGTTAGTACATGACATATCCGCCAAAAAAAAAAAAAAAAAAAAAAAAAAACTTCTTGTAGAACCTATAGTATCCTCACCTACTTACAAAAACAGCATTCTACCCAAGAAATGGGGTGCCTATGATCGAAGGGTACAACTGTACAAAGACAAACCTTGAGAAACTTATCAGCAAAGTCTTGAGCATATCTATAGCCTCCCGAAGTTATTTTTACAATATTCTTTCAGTTCAATAGATTTGTAATTTGGTTGAAATAACTTGACTAGCACAGTGAGACCATGGCGAGACGGCTACTTCATACCAAAAATTGCAGTATGCTGGCTGCATGATACCTTCTAGATGCTCATAGAATTTTAACAGGACCAGTAATACTAATCAGTTTCACTGACTGGACAAATGAAAATAATAATAATGAAGAACCTACTCTGCATGTAGATATGTTAACGTAAATGTCGCAAATTCAGCAAATATCGTCAATAACTAGTAAATGACGTTAATTGCTGACTGCAGCAGGCAATGATGTCATTCACCAGGGAATAACGTCATTCGCGGAATGATTCAGGAAATGATGAGACTAGAACGTGAATACAACATTCATCTTTAATTGACACGTTACCTCCTGACCCTCCTTAGTTACTGCGTATTTCTTCCTATTTCCACACAGTCATTCGTGTTTGCACATGTCCCTTGCAATACGATTAGTTGATATAGACTGACAGATAGATATGGATGTAGGTGTCAGTCAGTATTCACGTACTATCATAGGTGTCAGGGAGCTGCTGGGAACAGTCTTTTTGGTGCACAAGGTTATACAAGATGCAACTGTAAGACAAAGTGCATCACAAACAAATGTACATGCAAAGCTGCTAACAGGCTGTGTACTTTCAAATGCCGCAGCAGTTCCTCGTGCTATAATAAATGATAGTCTTGACATAATTATAAGAACTTGACTCAAAATTCTAAATTTTCATGATGCAGGCACTTTCATTCACTACACATAAGTACATATTTTTATTTGGTAGGTACCTACATATCGACTATATTGTGTTCGTCGTTCTACTGAATACATCTTAATTTTCAGGAATTCTTTCGCGTTTGTCTGTGAACAAACATTTACTAGAACTCACTTGGCATTCACATCAATCACTAGGAAATGTTGACATCACTTCAAAACTTGACAACATTCACTAGCTGATACAGTCATTCTTGTCATTTCTAGAAAGTCTCGTTAATCACTACATATTTTATGAAAGTACGTCTTCTACTAGTTATTCACGTTAATCACGGATTTACGACATTTATGGTAACAGATACATCTGTAGATGAATATGTCTTCTGGCTACCAAACTCGCTCACGCATTCAGTCAGTGATGTCATTGCTATAACATTCTCTGTGTTCTGAGACATTAGACATATCCATGTCAAAATGGTGAATTTGAAGGGACTGGTGATAAAGAGTATTAATGTATAATCATATATATGACCTGGAATCATGAAATATGCCTCTGGTATCAGAAGATCACTTTTCACTTTCTTGACAATTCTTATAGGAAAAATCACGCTCTTTCAAATGAAACAAATCACAGCTTCCTATCTTCATTAGATTTTTTCCCACAGATTGCATTTAAAAATTACATCAAAAGTTTAAAAACATCCATTTACATGGCGTCGTGTGAAACAGGCCTACAGGAATGACAGAGAACAAGAATTCGAAACGCAGTTCTCATAGCAACGCATGGGCACCACCACAGATGTACACGCTATAGTTGTGTTCGTTTAGACACAAAATTGACACTTTTTAACACCGAGTGTTACACCAAGCAATTTTTGCCGTTCGATTTGTTTTGTGGAGAACTCTGGTGTTCAGTGTTTTCTGTTTTATTTACCAGCTGGGTAACACTGGTGTTAACACCTGTGTTAAAAATTTCAACCCTGCTCCCGGAGTAAGGTTGAGTTTGGTGTCGTTTAGTGTCACGGTGTATTTTTGTGGTGTTGGCTGAATGTTCATGTTTTGTTCGATTTAAGCACAACAAACCCAAGACTTTTGTGTACACGTGACGTCATTTCAGTGTTACACCGAGTTAACCTAAGTGTTTCGAGTTAACCCTAGCCCAATGCTGTAAAGCTAAACGAACACGGCGTATGTACATCTGTGCGCACCTCGCACCTCGCCCATCATCTCGTCTTTACACTACCTCGAAAACCTGTTTTTGCACGAGAAGCACATTTCAGGATTCAAGGTCACATGTATGTTTTGGTATATTTTCCCGTTGTCGCGGCCTCCACACAATTTTTCACTATTTTCTGACCAATACGTCGTCACCTCTTCGACTCCCACTAGCTTGTTGAGTAAACTACATTAAAGGACAAATTTGATAAGGTCCAAGAATGTGTCTCTTAAAATATGAACAATCTTATTTTCATGAAGTTGGCCGCTTATTCTAGCTTAAACAGCAATAAAAATCTCCAAGACCTCTTGGACAGCAACCAGAAGTAGTTGGGGAATTCAGACACAATACATTTTTGTAAAATTGCATTTTTCAAAATTATTTTTTAATTTAATGGATTTATAAAAAATCACAACTGTATGAGTCTCACACCTCTGTACTCAAGTCCTAGTACTCAAAATTCTTTAATAAAAATTCTGGTACTTGATTTTATGATTGACCAACGTCGCTGCCGACTGCTAAACCATTCCAGGTAGGCTAAAGAGTACAGCAACAAACTCCCAAATTTGAACTTCATATAATTTTCAAATTATGATCACTTGATGTTGCCTTGATAAATTAGTCCTTGCGACTCTTTTATTATGTTAAAAACGTTTCTTCTTCTGTATGCACACCTATATACCTTTTTACCGTTGACATTTGATTTGAAACGGAAGACTCCCTCAAGTAGTTTTGAAGTTCAGTCGGTATATTTCTGTATAATACGAATAATGTTACTTTGTTAAAGTTGACCACACCTATTCTGTACATTTAAATACTGATATTTAATTCCAGCGTACACCACAACAAAAATCTCCAGGACGGCAACAACCACAGGTAGTTCAGGAATTCGGAATAAATACATTTTCTGTGAAGTTGAAAAAAAAAATTCTTTTCTAATTTAGTGGATTTTCTCAAAAAATTACAAATTTATGAGGCCCACTTACACATATATTCATTGAAAGATTTTCTTTAACATAAGTGCTGATACTTGATTTTAGGATGGACGAACGCCGCCGTCATCTCCGAGACCATCCCAGGTAGGCAGAAGGGTAACTTCCAAATTTAAACTTCATTTATGAGTTTCAAATTATAGCCACTATACGTTGTCTTGCTAAATTTTGCCTGACGACACATTTTTTAATACCTATTAAAGAAGTTTCTTCTTCTATATGCATACCTTCCTTTTACCGCTGACACAACCTCCCGGGAAACTCCCTCGCGTAGAGCACATATAACACCCAAGTATTATAATACGCCATCTTTGAGTGCTTCGCGCCCGTCGATGCCGAATTGACTATGCGGAGCGTACCGCGTTGTCAGTTTGGCATCGACGGACGCGAAACGCCCAAAGATGGCGTTTTACAATACTCGAGTGCTATAGGTGCTCTACCTCAGGTAGTTCTAAAGTTCAGTCTGTACCTGTATTTCTATACATATAATACAAACTATGTTACTTGGAGTTGCCCACATGTTCTGTATACATTCACCTTACTGATATTTAATTCCAGCGTACACCACAACAAAAATCTCCAAGGGGACAACAACCACAGGTAGTTTAGGAATTCGAAATAAATACATTTTCTGTGAAATTGAAAAAAATCTCTTTTCCTATTTACTGGATAATCGTAAAAATTACAAATTTATGAGGCCCACTTACACATATATTCATTGAAAGATTTTCTTTAATATAAGTGCTGGTATTTGATTTTAGTATGAACCAACGCCGCCGTCATCCCCGAGACCATCTCCGAGACCATCTCCGAGACCATCCCCGAGACCATCCCAGGTAGGCAGAAGGGTAACTTCCAAATTCAAACTTCATTTATGAGTTTCAAATTATAACCACTATATGTTGTCTTGCTAAATTTTGCCTGGCAACATACTTTTTAATACCTATTAAAGAAGTTTCTTCTTCTATCTTCTATATGCATACCTTCCTTTTACCGCTGACACAACCTCCCGGGAAACTCCCTCACGTAGAGCACATATAACACCCAAGTATTATACTATGCGGAGCGTCCCGCGTTGTCAGTTTGGCATCGACGGACGCGAAACGCCCAAAGATGGCGTATTACAATACTCGGGTGCTATAGGTGCTCTACCTCAGGTAGTTCTAAAGTTCAGTCTGTACCTGTATTTCTATATAATACAAACTATGTTACTTGGAGTTGGCCACATGTTCTGTATACATTTACCTTACTGATATTTAATTTCAGCGTACACCACAACAAAAATCTCCAAGAGGACAACAACCACAGGTAGTTTAGGAATTCAAAATAAATACATTTTCTGTGAAATTGAAAAAAATCTCTGTTCCTATTTACTGGATAATCGTAAAAATTACAAATTTATGAGGCCCATTTACACATCTATTCATTGAAATATTTTCTTCAATATAAGTGCTGGTATTTGATTTTAGTATGAACCAACGCCGCCGTCATCCCCGAGACCATCCCAGGTAGGCAGAAGGGTAACTTCCAAATTTAAACTTCATTTATGAGTTTCAAATTATAACCACTATATGTTGTCTTGCTAAATTTTGCCTGGCTACATACTTTTTAATACCTATTAAAGAAGATTCTTCTTCTATCTTCTATATGCATACCTTCCTTTTACCGCTGACTCAACCTCCAGGGAAACTCCCTCACGTAGAGCACATACATATAACTCCCAAGTATTATAAAATACACCGTCTTTGGGCGTTTTGCGCCCGTCGATGCCGAATTAACTATGCGGAGTGTACCGTGTTGTCAGTTTGGCATCGACGGGCGCGAAACGCCCAAAAATGGTGTATTGCAATACTCGGGTGTTATAGGTGCTCTACCTCAAGTAGTTCTAAAGTTCAGTCTGTACCTGTATTTCTATATAATACAAACTATGTTACTTAGAGTTGGCCACATGTTCTGTATACATTTACCTTACTGATATTTAATTCCAGCGTACACCACAACAAAAATCTCCAAGAGGACAACAACCACAGGTAGTTTAGGAATTCAAAATAAATACATTTTCTGTGAAATTGAAAAAAATCTCTTTTCCTATTTACTGGATAATCGTAAAAATTACAAATTTATGAGGCCCACTTACACATCTATTCATTGAAAGATTTTCTTTAATATAAGTGCTGGTACTTGATTTTAGTATCGAGACCAGCCCAGGTAGGCAGAAGGGTAACTTCCAAATTTAAACTTCATTTTTATGAGTTTCAAATTATAACTACTATACGTTGTCTTGATGATAAATTTTGCCTTGTAACATACTTTTTAATACCTATGTTTAAAGACGTTTCTTTTTCTACGTGCATACCTATACCTTTTTACCATTGACATTTGATTTTAAACTTTACCGAAAAGCTCACTACGAGACCTTCCAGAAGACTCCCTCCGGTAGTTTTGAAGTTCAATCTGCATATTTCGGTATAATACGAATAATTTTACTTTGTTAGAGTTGGTCTCCTATTCTGTACATTTACTGATATTTAATTCCAGCATACACCACTACGAAAATCTCCAGGACGACAACAACCACAGGTAGTTTAGGAATTCAGAATAAATACATTTTCTGTGAAATTGGGGGGGGGGGAATATCTTTTCTAATTTACTAGATTTTATTAAAAAGTACAAATTTATGAGGCCCACTTACACAACACCTATTCATTGAAAGATTTTTTTTTATATATACCTATATAAGTGTTGGTACTTGATTTTAGGATGAACAAACGCCGCCGTCAACCCCAAGACCATTCCAGGTAGGCAGAAGCAGGGTAACTTCCAAATTTAAAAATCATTTATGATTTTCCAATTATAACCACTTTTACGTTATCTTGCTAAATTTTGCCGGGCGACATAGTTTTTAATACCTATGTTTAAAAATGTTTCTTCTTCTATATACGTACCTTCCTTTTACCGCTGACACGACCTCCCAGAAGACTCCCTCAGGAGAGCATATATAACACCCGCCGAGTATTGCGATACGCTATCTTTGGGTGTTTTGTGCCCGTCGATGCCGAATGGACTATGCGGGCGTACTGCGTTATCAGTTTGGCATCAACTTTTCAACTGGCGCAGAACGCCCAAAGATGGCGTATTTCGATACTCGGGTGTTATAGGCAGCGAGCACGGTAAATTACCGTGCTCGCTGGTTATAGGTGCTCTACCTCAGGTAGTTCTAAAGTTCAGTCTGTACCTGTATTTCTATATAATACAAACTATGTTACTTAGAGTTGGCCACATGTTCTGTATACATTTACCTTACTGATATTTAATTCCAGCGTACACCACAACAAAAATCTCCAAGAGGACAACAACCACAGGTAGTTTAGGAATTCAAAATAAATACATTTTCTGTGAAATTAAATAAAATCTCTTTTCCTATTTACTGGATAATCGTAAAAATTACAAATTTATGAGGCCCACTTACCCATCTATTCATTGAAAGATTTTCTTTAATATAAGTGCTGATACTTGATTTTAATATGGACGAACGCCGCCGTCATCTCCGAGACCATCCCAGGTAGGCAGAAGGATAACTTCCAAATTTAAAATTCGTTTAGTTTCTAAATTATGATCACCGATCTGGTGTAACATTTTTCTAATCTGTTCAAAGGTGTTTCTTTTTCTACGTACCTACTTACGTTTAAGTGTCGATCGATATTTGATTTTAGACGTTATCAACAAGTCCACTAAAAACTCCTGCAAAGCTTCAAGTACTTTTGAAGTTTAAGCTGAACATTTTCATATAATTTTCGGAATAATGATATATGGCCTACGTCTTGTTTTCTAAATTGCTGCATATCATTTTAGATCCCTTCTGTAATTATTTAGTGAGTTGTCTCTGATTTTTTCGCTGGTACTTGATTTTAAGTTTAACCAACAACGGTTCATCTACCATCCCTTAAACGAAAAATCCTACCTATTTGTCTCTCTCCTCTTCTTTATCGTTTCTAAATTACTGCAGCAATTTTGATGTTTTCCCTGTAGGTATCTACTGTATTTTATTCAGATGATCAATTTTGTACACACATTGATACTTGAATCTACTCATAGGGTAACCCAACAATGTCTCCACCACCATCCCAGAGTCTATAGGTCAACAAAAGTGTAAACAAAGACTTCCAACTTTTCAATTTTTTATATGCTTGTAAAAATTAAAACCAAACTTTACTTTGACAAAGTTGGCTGCGTCAAACTTCAAGTTACTCGTATTTGATTTTGTAAGCTGGACTTAAAATTCCTCCATTATCTTTGCTGAAGGAGCCCCAAGTATAGTCTTGAAGTTTAAAATTCATAAATTTCTATTTAACTAAAAATAATTATATCACTTCTCTTTTCTTCTTTTCTGAATTGCTGTACAAGTAGCAGTTCCATAGGTATAATTTCTGTAATGTTTTTTACTTGAAGTGTTCTTGAGGATGAACCCGCTGATTTGCTGATACTAAATAATTAATTTAGGGCCGTGGAATATTTAAACCCCGAAATTATCGCAGATAAAGCCCTTGAACCTGATTGTAGCCATAGATCATTTTGAATTCAATCGCGCCCGTGGATGACGAATTGACTACCTGGTACACGCCGTGTAGTCGAATCGGGCATCCACGGGCACGGCAGAATTTAAAATAGCGTATGATTTTCCACTTGGTTTCAAGTACTCTATCGCAGGTAAGTAATAGCGCCCGTAGATGCCGAATAGACTACGCAGTACACTCCGTGTAGTCCGTGTAGTCAGATTCAACATCCGCAGGCACAGAGTAGGATTCCAAATTGTGTATGATTTTCACTTAAATTGAAGTGCTCTATTGCAGGTAGGCAATGTCATACAAAAAACAAGCTTACAAAATATTTGAACTGAGACTTCATGTCTGGGTGCAAAATTACGAATAGAAGCTAGGAACAAACCATTTCCAGTTTATGGAGGTTTGGTTATGCAAAATTGCAATCTGTTCAGAGGTAGGCTCTGTGTATTTATCAACTGATGTTTAATGTTTAGCTAAAGCTGATAATTTAGCAGCAGGTGATCTCAGAAGTTTACTGTTTACATTTTTGTACACTTGGAAGCGATATTGCCAATGTGTTCTTTTTCCTTTCTTCTCAGAATTGCTGTAGCAGTTCTATAGTTACCTTCTGTAATAGTGATAGGTAGGTAAACGTTCGTGAGAAAATGGAACATCCAAATTCTTCGAACTGAGACTTCATGTCTGGGTACAAAATTACGAATAGAAATGAGAAACAAATCATTTGTAGTTTATGGAGGTTGGTTTTGCCAAACTTCAATCATCTGTTCAGGGGTAGGCAACAGGATGGGTTGATTCTGTATTTATCAACTGATGATTGATGGTAAATAAGCTAAACCAACTAATTAAGCAACATGTGAGTTCAGAAGTTTATCCTTCACACTTTCGTACCCTTGGAAGCGATAATGCCAATGTGTTCTTCTTCCTTTCTTTTCTACAAATTGCTGTAGCAGTTCTGGTTCCCTCTTGTAATAGTGGCAGGTAGGTGAACGTTCGCGAGAATGGTACTTCCAAATTATTCACTCGAAGTTTCAGGGCATATACCTAGGAAACAATTGGGATTTGTATGTATTTTGTATTCGTCTTGCCGTACTGAGGTAACTGTCTATGGCTGCTCGCCGTAAGCTTTTCACTCAATATATACCTCATAGTAGTTGATTTTAAGTTTCATCGCCAAGTTCACCACTGTCGCCCAGAAAACGGCAGGTAGGCAGAGAAAGCTTTTAAGAACTATTTCTTGAACATTCTCCTCTTTCAACTGCTACTTTTTCTATTCTACTTTATACACACTTGAAAACTATCTGTTTCAACATTATCATGTGTGCAGAAGACGGCATTTTACTAACACTGAAGTCTTGTTGCATATGTACCTATTAATAATTTTATCAGAATTACAGATGATGAAAGAATCTTTTTTGGAAAGGTTTCCTTTTCACGATGCTTGTAGGTAGCTGGGTAGCTACCTGAAACAACTCCTTTTCAAATAGGAGCGCTTATGAATACTTACTTACTACATACTAATTGATTTAGGTATATCCTGTAACCAACCATTAAATGTTTGAGTCGGTTCACAACCAATTATTGCAGCGAAAAAGTTCTAATAATCTCCCACTATCAGCTCAGATCTGTAAAAAATAGTTTTCAAAGGCTGCGTATACTCTTCTTTTTTATATTGACCCTGAAAAACTCAACCTCTGCTATAGAATCGTATCATTATTCATTTACATTCCACCCTGATGATAACAAACACTTTTTTCTAGCGAACACCCAAAACCCCTACTTCAAGAAACAATCCACCAGATCTACCACCATTTCGCCTGCCTCCAAGTGTAAGTTCTACTATACATGACGTCACAATCTATCAGCTAACTATCTATGCCAATTCATATTTCCATGCTCCAAATTACATATTTACTGTATGCATCTTTTTATTGATGAATAGTACCCTAAGCAGAATACATTTTGAAAAATTTCTAAAATCCTACAGCTTGCCCAAGGGGAAGGTCCTGGTGCATCCGAAGAAGAATCAAAATCTGACGAGTATGAACCGCCGCCGGTAGTCTCGCCCAGTCGAAATGGAACACCTCAAAGAACTCCATCGTCTGCAGCAGCCCCCTCGCAGCCTTCAGTTGCACCTAAGGCCACATCCGAACCTACAAAGAGAACCCAGCCCAAACCACCACAAAAGAAGCCTGCCTCGTCCGCCCAACAGAAGAAGCCTCCGAAACCAGAAAAGAAGCAAAGCAAAGAACCGTCGTATGAATATGATTACGAATATGTTCCTGTTGAGGATCAAAGCAACCAGCCAAGTAAACAAAAACCGAAAAAGGATACGCCTGTTTCTGGAAAACAAAAATCGGTTAGTAGACTCGAATGATTTCAACTTGACTCACAAAAATGAAAATTTGATGAGTAAGAAAAATCTTGATTTCAATAGTGGATGATGATTAAAAATATGATTCATTATGTTTAGTATTGCTTACTCTAATCTTTCTAGATTTGGTCAACGACTGGCCAAAGCCACTCCCTCTTTGTGAAAAGGTAATACAAATTCTAACAAAAGATTTCCCCCTCCCTTCTATGGATGAAACGAATGAGATCCTACACCTTCTATCGAGAAATCAGAAGAATTTTTAATATTTATCACAATACCTTCCACCCAATTTTCTCACTCTTCGAGGGAGGGGAAGCAATTTTCAAAACTATGAGACTATTCAAACTTCAATGCTCATATTATAAGAGTCTCACACTCTTCAAACTCTGTAAGATAAATCTTCTGTCCGAGAAACAAAACGTCACTTATTGTAGATGGTAATATTTTTTTTAGAGGGAGAAGCCAACACAGAAACCAAAACGGAAAACTGTTGATGAGTTAGACTCCGGCGAAGACGACGACATTCAATTTGAGGCTGAAGACGATGATGATGACGAGGAGGCTAAGACGAAGCCCGGATCGTCGCCTCAAAATCCTGGTGCAACTCGACCACCTGAGACGACCCAACCTCCAGCGGCGCTTCAACCCGCTGCGGACTATCCCAATGTGAACAACGAATCCTGGGTAATGGCGAATAATGGTTCTTACAATTCACTATAATTGCCTAACAGATACTCGGATATATTAAACTCATACGAGGCATGCGTGTTCATAATTTTCAGGGTCGATGGAAGGTTTCAGTTGTGCCATTAGGATCGTTCATGATACCAGGTTTTTACAGTTATTTGTCTTCTGCGGGTGTGCCAGGACCGGTCGTGGCTTTACCGTCTCCAACAAGGGCGCCAATGCCAGCGTCACCGGCGCCAATGCAAGGGGTACCGGGGTCTCCAAGGATGAAAGTGATGTACAAACCAATCATTCAAGTCGCAGTAAGTCTTACGATTTCTGAACCTACCACTGACATTATTTGTTTGGGGCTATTAACTTTATATGTAAGGACATGGTTACCTAAGAATGAAAAGACATAGAAGCATGCAATTTGGTGTAATTTCTGAAAGACGTAGAAATCAGTGATTTTAAAACATTGGGTCTGGATAAATAAGGGAATGTGGTTGAAAATTGAAATCCGTAAAAGTGGAGCTCGATTCCAAAAAGTGCTTACGTTAATCCGTTAAATTGGAAATGCGATTTTAGCAACATCTGTTGATCAAATGAGGAAATGTGACTAAGTATATTGGAATAGCGAAACATGCCTAATCTATCACTGTAGGTATATGTTCAAGGACGAGATTATTTTAAGAGAAGGTTCACCCATCCACACGGCGCAAACAACATAATGTGACGTCACTGACGGAAAACGTACACAGGCCGCTTACAGGAATACAGCTTTCTTTTATCTTTACTCATAATTGATGACCTGAACATATTTTTCTATTATTTTTACAACGTACAATATTCAATTGGTTACCGTTTAAAAAAAATCCCTCTACCGCAAAATTCAATTTTCCCATTACTTTCTTATGAAGAGAACTCTGGCGCGGGTGAGACGGGAAGAATTGTTGCGGGCTGCCTACTCGAATGAGTGAACCTTCTCTTAAAATAATCTTGGTTCAAAGATATCGCGTGTTCGGAACTAGTTTCCCAAGAAGTGCTGGGTCTCCGTTTGGTTTCATGTTTGGGAAACAACCGTTTTGGACTGAGTACTTTTTGGAATCGAACTCTTCGCAATGAAAGTTATTGCTAGCCTAATATGACTTTATATGGCCACTGTTTCGAACTGAAATCAAAGCTCAGTGGATTTCCCATAATCGCTCTGTCGCTAAGTGGTATCGTGTCCATCTCGCATCTTTGCGACGCTATGGTTCAATTTTCAGTACCGACAAGTTAGTGAACAGGTTTCGTTGACATTTTCAAGTTATGAACATTTAAGCCTAAAAAAGGTCTATGATCACAGAGCGAACTTTTGCATCTTTCAGGTTGACACTTGACATACATATAACAAACTTTTACTAAAACGCATAATTATTTAGATAATATGATTCTCATTACTGATGTATAGTTTTTTTTATAGAAAATTTATGTTGTGACGCCATTCTTACAGTCCCCTTCCCACATGGTCTCAGAAATTTTGCTAGATGCTAAAACTTTCAATTTAATGAACTCCCAATATTGTGTGATTTGTGTGGCATTCCTTAGCTTTACCCCTTCAATGTATTAGGCTGGCACAACATCATACTTGTGACTAACCCAAGTTGCCTTAATTATAAGGGAAAAGTATCCATTCTATATACTTTGTTTATATATAACATTTTTCTTACACTACACCTCTCCTGATGTTAGCAATAATTGTAGCCACATGTCTCACAATGTTGATTGAACGAACCATGAGTACTCAGAACACAGCTCCAGTACTCGATGTACTGATGATAACGTGTGTTCACGAGCGTAGTGCCTTTAAAGACACTCTAATAAACATAAAGAATGCTCAATCGAAATATTGGAGCCTCTATCTGTTCGATGGATTGGTACTGTGGTGGCTCTGTTCGCCAAGATATATATTTTGCTAGGAGCAAGATGAAACCTATTCACTAGCTTTGAATTGAACCGGCGTGGACACTAGGATTCGGACTTGTATTACTTAAAGTTTTTTTACTCGAATTTAGCTGTAGACTATTTTGAATCCAACCGCACCAGTGGATACCAAATTTATATTAAATGTAAGGTAAATGAGCCCAATAAGGCCCAGTGTACCAATCTTGCTGCTAGGCTGCAGACTGCATTACAGTGTAAAATAAAGTTGTTCCTTCATGATGTGGCAACACTGTTCACTTGTTTTTATCATAACTAGAGCTCTATAACTTCGTGTGAGTACAATTGTCCGCCATTTTGACGTCAACCTTACCCGTGGATGCTGAATTGACTACGCGGTACGCTACGCATAGTCGGATTCGGCATCCCCGGGCCCAGTTGGAGTCAAAATGGCGGACGATCGTACTCACACAAAGTTATAGAGCTCTATCATAACATCAGTGCGCCTGTGCGAGATATGGCGTTTGATATTTTTTTAAGGACAAAAAAGTAATTTGGAGGATTTATTATGTTAGTCAAATGGAATTTATCCAGAAATGAAACGTCGGATAGTTGTTCTAGTGGTAGTTAGTTAACGATTGACGCCAGAAAAGTGAAATTTGAGCACTTTCGAACCGAGGTATGTGATATTCAAGACCCAATCTGATAAAATCAATTGTTTATCTCTTTAGTGATTCAGAAATTTTTTATTTAAGTACTTATAACTTACAAATTTCTATTTGAATCATACTTACTTTTTTATGTACCGAATTTCAGGTCGGGCCTTATTAGGTTTTAGGTTGAGTCTTATTAGATTTTAAGTTGTGCCTTATTGGTTGCGCCGGGTCTTATAGGTTTTAAAAAAAGGGTATTTTTGGTGGAGGAGCTAAGGTGCGTGGAGCAGTGTAAGCCAATTTGTAGGTATTCAAGTCGACGGATCCAACAAAAAAGAGAAACAAAAAAGTTAATTAAAACACGTATATTAAAGCCTGGAGAGCGAACACCTTGAATTGGGCCTTATTGGGCTCACCTAACTTACAAAATCCTTACAAAATTGATGTTCTGCACCCTCTTAAGATACAAATTAGTATGTAGATTCACTACATACTGTCTCGTTTATTGCCATGGTAATCAGAACTACAATGTGCATGTGTCATGAATGCATAGAAATAAAACCTGTTTAGAAAAATGAAAATGACAAATTAGTGGCATATTATAGTTTTCTTTTTTCACTAAGAAGAGTTTCTCCCGGTCAACCATCAGCTCAGTTTTCATAAATCACTTTTAGTCTATAACAATACACGCTGTAGAATTTATCTGTCAATTTCTCACTTTTTTATTACAAGTATTTCTTTTATCTATTTTTCTAGGGCGAGGCTGTTCTCGGTGGTCTCGGCCAACTGTACAACAATCTTGGTTGACTTAAGATTGGTACAAAAAACAGTAATTGTGAATACATGCTTGCCGATTCAAATATCCTAATGAAAATCGATCCATTAATTATTTGTTAATTGTTTTAGCTCATTAAGTTCCTCAGAATAATACTGATTTGTTATTATATTTTATGTTTCACAAAATTGAACTCTTCTTCTATAAGTTTTTGTGGTGGTTGTGTCTCCACTTTCCCCTGTAAACCCCATTCAAAACCAAATAATATGACGAGCAGCATTCCTGACAACTTGAAAATTGAATACATAATTAAGTTATTCCAGCATTGTATACATTTTATGTGAATGAACTTTCTACAAATTAATTAATGGAATCAAAAAGGTATTTAAGTAGTAATAAAAGAAACATCTGAAAAGCCGAGGTGACTTCAATTAGAACTTTGATAGAAAATAGCCCCGATAGGATCAAATTGAAAGGTAACACTCTAGTAATTTGTAAACTATAGTACATTCCGAACCTACAAGTCTTGAAACATTTATTAGCCCAATAGTATAACTTGGCAGCATCCGTCACTTGACCACTGGAACTTTATAGCATTGAGCAGCCTTATTTCACTAACACTTGATGGGATATGAAAAACTGTACTAATGGGAACGGTAGAGCATTCGCATTTGATTTCCTGCAATAAGTTTTGATTCAAGTTAAGCACCAGGCTGGACATTTAGGATCTCAGCACGAGCCTTATATTTATAATTAATTATTAACAAAGGTACAAAAACATAGGAAATAGGTACATAGGTATTTGAAAACCGGAAGTGTATAGTAAGAATTAGTACTTAGGTAATAAAAACAACTGATCAAGGCGATCACATCGAGCATTTTAACATTATAAAATGTTACTCTAGACTTATTCATAAGACAGGTCACTATTATTAGTCGCACTTAAGAAGTTATCACTAAATAAATGTCTTACTGTTAGGGTGAATAAAATACCAAACAGCAGATATGATAATTGTAACTAACAATGCTCCCCCGGCTGCTCCAATGATGAATGGTTTTTTCACCGGAAATGAAGGCACATGATAGATGTACTTTTGACTAGGAGCTTCGTAATCGTTTGTAGACATTGCAAATACTTGAATTTTGTACGTTTTTTGTTCTTCGAGATTACGAACTAAATTGAAAACAATCACCTCATTAACATCAATGTACATTAATTATTATTACAATGCTTGTAGGTTAATATCTAGGCATATAGGCACTAAACGATCAAGTCGTCGCACGTCTTCTGTATGTGAACAGTTCACTCTTTTTAAGCGTCTGTGAGACTAACGGACTATAAAAGAAAGAGGAATATCAGTTGAAAAAGAATTAGCTCGACAGTGAAATTTTAAATATAGTACCAATATTGCTATGCTCACAAAGGTTAGCCAACAGTAGAAAAGTGAGTATGATGTAGGTATAGTACCTACATGTATAAAACTCTGTCTATTCATAGTATCAAAAGTTATATGTTTGTATATTCTTAATTTCTTATATCTAATTGTTTCAGAACTGAACAAACCGTACACACAAGTACCTATGTTCAATGCCGTTATACTAAAGACCACATAACAACTGCCCATCGAAGTTATCAACTACCTTGGCTAAAGTAGGGCTAAATTTAATCTATTCAGATCGTATGACTAACTTATAACGTTATCAGCAATTGTCTCAATGGCTCCAATTCGTTCTTCTGTGGGATCTTTGTACCACAGCACTGTATAGTACTTCAACATTTCCAACCCGTGCTTCGGTGGTTTCCACACGACCTTGTAGCCTTCGTCCACAATCTGGACGTAGACATCTGTTGGTGGCCCAATTTGTTGATAGAGTCCTATGGAAGTCATAAAAAAATATTGTAGTAAGTTGCATAGATTTGTCTGCATGTCACAGATAATTTTAATACTTCAGAGTATCATTGAATTGCACACCATTACCTACAGGGCTTCGAAATTCACGATCAACTTCTTCCCCCTCCGATTCTTCTATTTGAGGTTCTTCATCTAAAATTTGATTATTTCATCTCAGTTAAAATCATTATTAAGAGAAAACACATTTTCATAGAAATTCCAGAACAGGTTTATATTATTTACTTTTAGTAGTTACTCGTACAGTTTTACTAAACATTCCATCGCCCAGCTCATTTTGACTGAGAACCATTACGTCATATGTTTCTCCAGGAATTAAGTCACCAATTTTAGCTTCATACATGTTATTGTTCAATTCAATCATTCTCCAGTCTTGTGAATTATCGCAACGATACCTTTAAGGAACGTGAATATTCATTACAGATTAGGTATAGAAGATCCAAGCTACTTACGTAGGTGGGTGTATCAGCGACCAATTTTGTAATCAAAATTCCATGATATGTGAACGTATAGGTACTCGTACCATATGTTGACGTTGGCAATAGGTGTAGATACGTACCTACACACTGGACAGTGGACAACTGGACATATCTTAAGACTAGACTATGCAGGCGTTCCCATGTTCAGCATTTGCAAGCACATTACCTTGACTACATAAATATATTTTTTAAAAAAGTAGATAACTCACCACACGCTAAATTTCAATTTCGATTTTCCATACCCAGAAAGCCATTTCACTGTCACTGAATCTGTGGTCACATCCGCAGTCACATTGTAAGGGGCCTGTGCTCCTACTGTTTCTTCGACTAGTAATTCAGCTTCCGAAGCGATCGTGGCTGCTTCATTTTTAGCCGTACACTGGTATGAACCGCGGTCGCTGGGTTGAATGTCGACTATGGTTAAATTGCCACCTACTATGACTGATCGGTTTTGGGGTAAGTCACCATGTCGCTTCAATTTTACAAACACAAAATATTCTTTCTTAACTTTAAATTTTGTTTAATGCAATGAAAATGTGTTTAATAAGAAGTTGCCTTACTTTGGTCCAGATGATTTCGGGCTGGTCAATACCTTCTCCATCGACCGCATGGCAGTGCATTGCCACTGTTTCTCCAACTTTACGTAGGTATAGTACATGAGGTGTTACTGTGAATACTGGTGCTTTTTGCACTATTACTTGCATTCTCGGAGATGGGCCGCTAGTTCCTAGATCATTATATGGAGTGCATGTGTACTCACCGCCATGAGAATCATCTACCTGAAATCACATAATCTTAAGTTTTGTTTCCCAGTGTCCGTTATCACACAAGATGGGGCTTAATAAGGTTACTGTCTGATGGCCTGGAACGACCTTATTTGTAATTTGTTCTATTTTCACATTACCTTGCTAAAGTAGAGAGATCCATTTTTCCTTGCAAATACTCCTGGCACGTTGTAGGCATCGAATAAGAAGCCATCTTTCTCCCACCTGATCTTTGTGATCTCTGGATTTGCACGGTAGTAACATTCTAGATCACCGGGTTTGCCATATGATAGGTATACTCGCCTTGGGGCATACACCACTTTTGCTTTAACTGTGAGAGGAAGAAAAAATATTCAGTATTACAGTTATTAATAATACTGATATATAATAAATAACCCCTACCTCCCCCTTAAGTTAGTTGCCCCTATAAATATTGGAAACGTGATAGTTGCTAAAAATAGGTAACATAATTATAGATTTTTCTTATATGTATGCATGAAGTCATGAAGGTGAATGCAGATTTTTTTTCTTTCATTTCGACTCAAGTGCTCACAAACATTCAGCTAGGCAGGTAGAAGACTTTGTTTCATCCATCTTTATCACATGCAGTTACTAAATCTGGTGGATTTAATGTGTACATACATATGTGGTACTGTCAACAATAGGTACTTACACTGGACATTCAAATAAGCTCCAGCTGCTTGTTTCTCTCCTTCTTCATTAGTTACTTCGCAGGAATAGTAACCAGAGTCCTTCATTTCTGTGCTGATAATATACAGAGATCCTTCTGGTAACACCTGAACTCGATCTTTCATTTCATCGATTTCATAGACAGGCAGATCGTCCTTGTACCATGTGACTATTGCTGAGAAGACCTTTGCTACGCATTTCATCTTCACTGAGTTATTTTCCATGGTGGTCTCATTTACAGGCGGTACAGCTATAAAACTGCCTCCTGCCAAGCGAAAATGAATTAAAAGTGGTGAGTGTGGTAAGTAGGTATACAATCCTTATGACACACAATGACTTTTTCCCCCTCTCAGGTCCCGAAGTCCCACCTCCCCCTCTCCTTCACTATCTGAGTCTATTTTCATACAAAAACGATAACTAGTGTGGTTAAATTTCATAAAATCTATCTTTCTAAAGTTTTCATTGAATTATGTGACAAATTATCGGAAACTGAGAATCAAAAGGAAATATAGAGAGCGCGCTCGGGCAATCACACGTACGCATTAACACCAACAAACACTCGTATTTTATATTTTTAACGAGTTATTATTTGCATCATGAATGACAAATCAATTTTTAAAATAAAATAACCATTGAAATTATTTTTAAATGAAACAGATTTTTGTCTTTTGTCTCTGTGTAAAAGAATAGAAGAAATTTATTTTGATCATCCCCGCACCCATATTATGTTAGCCAACTTGATTAGAATTCCCAATTAATCACCATTCAATTGAGTAATTTTATAATTTGGCAGTTATTTATACATTCTTATCAATTGTTAGCACTATAAAAGTGATGAATAAACTTTAAAATTTCATTTTTCAATATCTTCATTAAATATTTCATGATAAATATTCATTACATGAAATATTTCACAGCAAAATTCATCATTTTTACAACACTAGTTGACATAGTCTATGACTGCAAAGAGATTAACTTGACCGCTTCCGAACTTTTGGCACTCAGCTGTAAACCCTCCATGTACTCTAAAGCTTTTCTTTTAGCAATCAGTTCTGATTGGTGTTGGAAAATGAAAAATTTCGCAATGAAATATTTCATAATGTGAAATTTATTCCTTATTTTTGTAACAGGAACACTAACTAGGGCTTTATGTACGTACTTTGTTTGGGTAATACCAGGGATGAGAACCCAATTGAAAAAGCTTTTCTTCCAGCTTCCCGCTATCTCAAATTTATAAAGTTCTGACTTCCTTCCGAGATCAGAAAACTTCCGGCTGCCATTTTTCTGACTCCCTCTGCTATTGACTACCAACTATCAAGTACCAGTTACCACTTTCTGAGGTCAGCACAACATTCGAGAGCAACTAAACAATAAAAATTATTTGACTTTTGAGAATTTAGAATTTTTCTAAATGTACCGTAAAGTTGTACCTTGTAAGACTTTTTCTCAGAGCGCCAGCGGGTATATGTAACCAGTATTATCACGGCTCACATAAGAAATGTAATATCTGTCCCAAGTTGTACAACTTTACGGTAACCTTTGTAAAAGAACATGGAAGTCCGCCAAAATCATAATTTTACAGGAGAGCATTTTATAGGTGATGTGCTTAAATCTGGACTCTATAATGTAGGTACCATTTTAGACTCAAAATAATGTACTAGTAGACACAATGGTACTGTGTGATAGCTCACTGGAAAGAGGAGATCATAAATATTATCCGACAAAAAACAGAAGTCACAAATCACAAGAAGCTGAGAAACAATTGGCCTTTCTACCAGCTACCAACTTCCAACTATTTCGGCTTCTCAGTTCCCGGCTTTTTAAAATTTTGCTCAAAACCGGCGGACTACCGGCTTCTGACTTCAGCTTCCATCTGACTTCTCATTCCTGGTAAAGACGGCAGCCATTTTCTTTTCAGTTCAGTCTAACAAAAACTAGCTAAATAAGCTAACCTCTTGTTATAAGAATCTTGGATTAAATGATAACTGATTATTGAAAATTTTTTGACAATCCAAAAACACCTGTTGACCAGTACTCTTTTCACAGAATGAACTGGAAAGAAAATGGCGGCTGTCATGATACTGAAGTCTGGTCCAGGTAAGAATCATAACTAGGGCTCTATAGTTTCACATAGGTATGCTAGGCCGCCATTTTTATTCGGGTTTTGTTGTTATCAACGCATTAACCACACATTGTCGCCTTGTTGCGCAGTATCATTTGCTCTAGAAGTTTTCAACAAGCTGAACCAAAATGGCGGCTTAGCATACCCGTGTGGAACTACAGAGCCTTATCATAACTGGCTAGTGGCTACACGCAATACACATTGATAGCATGGCCATTGTGAACAGAGCATTGCAGCCAGCCGAAAGCGGAAAGCTAAAGCCGAAAGCCAGCCGTATTTTTCATGAAAAAGTCGAAAGCTTAAGCCGATACATGGGCAGCTGCATTTTTTGTAAAGCCGTAAAAAGCCGTATTTTTTGGCTAGCTTTCGGCTTACAGAAAAAAAAATTCGTCAAGAATACAGAAAAGTTAAATGAAAATGATAGAATTTGCAGTTTCTTACACTGGGAAGCTGACTGGCTAACGCCTGATGCGCTGTTTCTAAGTTCTGAGTTTCATTCTGATGCTTGTTTGCAGCTTTGCAGAGATGGGCGTTGTTCACTATTTAATGAATTTGCTCTTGCTCTTGTTCTTTTCTATTTTTAGTGAACTAGTTCTTGCTCTTGTTCACTTGGTCTCCCAAGTTCCCACTGATCTAGTTCATCGTTTGTTCATTAAAAAGAACCTTTGCTCTTGATCTTGCTCATTTAAAAATAGGGGTTTTGTACAAAAAAACTGCGAGTAAAAATTTTTTCTGTGTAATAGCCTACAACTGAAAACTAGGCTATTACCCAAACAATTATTGAATTCCTATGAGATTGTTGATTAAAATTTAATCAAATAAAAATTCAATAATGTTATAATTCATAATTGTAACTCTGAAACCATTATGAAAGTTGAAACTAAAGTCTGGAAAGTGGGAATATACAAGAAAAAGCCAAAAAAAAAAAAAAAAAATTACAAAAAAATAAGTGAACAAAGAATGAACAAGTTGATCAGGTCCGAAAATCGTGAACTAGTTCTTGTTCTTTTTTTGGGGAGATGAACTAGTTCAGAACTAAGTTCACCAAGTAGTGAACAAGAGCAAGTGAACAACTTGCTCTTCAAGAGCAACGCCCATCTCTGCTTGTTTGCTAAATTACGAAAACTCAACTTCCAGACTGGAATGAAGACTCTAGAGAGGGAAATAGACTGGTTTGGGTTAAGAACATCATCTCAGGAACAAATTAAACCAGTTGTGGGCCAAAATAATGGCTCCAGAGCAGAAAATGAAAAAAATTGAAAAAGCTGAAAGCCAGCCATAAAAAAGCCGAAAGCTAGCTTTATTCCCACGAAAGCCGAAAGCCGAAAGCTGAAGCTGTATTTTTGAAGGTTGCAAGTTTAAGCCGAAAGCCAAAGCCGTATAATACGGCTGCAATGCTCTGATTGTGAAGTTGGAGGAGAAGGACGAGTTCAAGAACACATGATCAGTGCCGTGAAAAAATTATGTTTCTTAATCTTAACTGGACCAGACTTTAAAATTCGCATTCATGATAGGAGATAGTAGGGGGATAAAAGAGAGAGAGAGAGAAGAGAGAGAAAGTCTTCTAGAATCTTATATTCTGATGTCATTGTTTAAAAACAAAAATCTCAAATTGTTGTGTAGTGTTATAGTGTAATGGTAAGCTTTTTATAAGCGCTAAAACTTAGAATTTCCAAAGTTGGTAGTCCTGTTGTGAAATTTCCTGAAAAGGTGATTATGGATGTTATCACCATAAGAATGCATGTAACTTGGATTCACGTTTTCTAGTCGATAAAATATTTTCTTGGGTCATATAATAGATAAATTCAGAGATTGAAGTCTCTAGTTTTCATTTATGAGCTTGAAACGGCTCCATTTTCCATGTATTAGTTGTTTACAAGCGCGTTTTGTACCAATAGTAAACGTCCATTAGAAAAACAGTAGTTTGGAAATCAACACTTATTCATCTAACTTGACTGGAGCGAATAAAGTGCTTTACATTGCCTTTTATCATAAACTAAAGACTTCAATCTTCAATTTGACATGGTATATGACTCAAAAAAACCTGTTTTCAGCAATTACAAAAGTTTTAAGTTTACCAATTTTACACGTATTCTTATAGGAACATCAGCCTTGAACACCTTTTCAGGAGTCGACACTAGCGAACCTGGTCACGATTTTATTGCTTAATCAATTTTTGATCTTCGCGAATTGGTATCACTGCGTCGCCCCAGTGGCTGTTCTTCGGATTTGATTTTCATCCAGGTTAACGTTTCAAACATTCAATTTTAACCTTGAACGATCAAATGAAGCATTCAGTTTTCCCAATCACCATTTTGTTTTGGTGCCTAATCTCGTATTTTGTGACAATATTATTCAATTCTGAATCCGATAGTGCTTTTTGTAAATTTCGAATTCTGATCGAATTGCAGTAGTATTTGTTTTAATTTTGATGAATTTCCACTCAAAATTGTTTAATGCATAGTGTTGTACCAGTTTTCATGGTGGAAAAGTGAATGAGTTCTGTTGTTGCCAGTGGAGTCAACTGATCAAGATATTGAAAATGGATTACTTGAAGTAAGTGTTATTTTAGCATTTTGATCTAAAATATGCGGCAGTATCCGATGCTGTGCGTATGTGAAAGTGATAGCACTCCCTGTAAATACCTGAATAACCGGGTTCTAACTGAAATATTGAAATCACATCCGCTTTGAAATTTGAAACTGTTATCAAAATGATTCAATTCCCATTATGTCGACACTTCCAGTGAAGTTTGTAGGTAATCATAACTCATAGTCTTGATATCCTTTTCTTTGGCTTGAGAGAATTTAAAGCAGACCCAAACCAGTCAAAACTGTGATTGTACTTTAAAATCAGAAAAGCGGCAGCTGGTGAACATGGTTACTTCCATTTTGTGGGCCCTCTAGATCTATTTTCCCAAGTTTATCTTTCTCAGGCTGGTTTGTGTTCTTTGGAGCTAGTTACATATGAGTGAAATAAGGTAACTATGAAATGTACATTATCCTATTACGTCTACCTTCAACAAGAAGATGAAACCAAGTGCCATTTGGTTTACTCGAGGGTGTTCGATTTGGAAATATAACTTTACATTCGTACCAGCCTTCATCGGTTTCTCTGATACTAGTTATATTAATCGATCCTCTGCCACGCTGCCACGCGTCTGTGTCAGATAATAAATTTATCCTATTAATGAAATTTTCGTTGTAATCCGGGACACCATTTGTCCACGAGAATATCAACTCGTTCTGAAATACACATAATGCCAGCGTTGTAAAATAAAACTAATTGTGAAGCTGCGTAAATTAGGCACATATTATCATGCATGGGAATGAGAGTTTGATTAAATTCTGCCTAGCTAAATGCGTAATAGTCTTATCAGTAGTGGGCCCGTGAAGTCCACTGGATACAAAACTTGACTTGTTTGTTACATTCAGAGTCCCTCACTTTTCTGATGTTATATGGTGATCAAATTTTGTGTAGAACAATAATCAAGTTGCCAGTCGGCATCTATACTTTCTGATAGAGTTCTGTGTAAACTTTATAGTACAGAATTTGATACAACAATCAAGTTGACAGTCAACATCTACTTTTTGATAGCATTCTACATCGAATTTGATGAAAAAATTGATCCAGTCCATGAAACAAAGTGTTAGCATAAAAAATCCGTCACTTTTTCAGCACAACATTGTGACTGAATTGGAAATAGGATTCGGTATAAAAGTTCAGTTTCGAATTTTGGATCATGTTTGATGTAGAATTCTATCCCTAAATCAACGTCAACGTGAATTTCTGTATCCAATTTGACCATAATATTGTGCTGAAAAAATGATGGACTTTAAATATCAACGAAAGAGTCAATTTGTGTATCAACGGTGGTTCAAGGGAAAGTTCGTTGTTAATATATGATTATTCGACTTTCATGTTGAATTTCATCTTTAATTCCACCGCAATGTTTTGTTTAAAAAGTAACTGACTTTTAGTATATGCTGCTGTTTGTTTCAAGGGAGAGTCACTGGTGGAAATGATATTTTTCTTTATATTTCTAGTCAAATTCTGTTGTGATAAATTGTGTAGAGTGTGGTATGAAACTCCCCCTCTTCAAGTTTCCTTTTATTATGAGATTGAATCGAGGTAGGACAAACAGGAATCTTCAAGGGCTAAGCTTTAGTTTCCTTTTGGGTGGAACAATTTTGTCTCCCCCAAAATGAAGGGTTGGGATATTCCATTTATTTTCGAATCGTAAATGGTAACATGTCGTGATGTCGAACGAAGTATTGAAATATGGGTTTTTTCGTTCTCGAATTCCAAAAATGCAATTCAGTTTTTGATCCGATCCCAGTTTACGTTACAGAGTTGAGGTTTCTTCTCTTTCTGGTGGGCCAGGTTAACTGTACACGTAGAAGTTGAGCAAGGTATCGGAATAGGGATTTCCTGGGTCCCTGACTTTGGTCCACAAATTAAAATTTGACTCCTTTAGAGAGGCCAGATTGACTTTGCCCAAAAAATTGAACAAATTATCAAAATTGGGGTTTTATAGGTCTCTGATACCAAAAATTCAGTCTGATTTTTGATCCAAACTTCTCTTCGCGGATTTTTTTCAGTTCTTCTCCGAATCAGGTATAAGTGGGAAAAGTAGAATCTGAAGCACTGAAACCTAATTAGAGTTAATAATTGAAGTTTTGAACTCAGCGACAGAGGAACCCCTTATTCCGGGTGAATAGCGGAATACTTAACTATTAAAACGGTTATTCTTACAATAACCCTAACATATCTATACCCGGATATACAACTACTGTAATTTTACTGTAACTATAACCGATTTAAATACATCTCTGATTATAAAAAAAAAACAACCTAACTGATGGTCATCCGACTTTATTCCCTTTCCACAACTCTGATTAAAATTTTATAATCATGTGATAACAATGTGTCTATCAGCTATACATTTTTCAGTTCATGCTCACAGGTGTTCATGTTATTACCTTGATGCATCTTAGAATTCAGAACCTGTTGACATTCAGTATTTATTTCTTTAAAATCAACAGTACCCAGTGTTGAATGTCGATACCCACTGTCCCATTTTTCGCGTTTATATAATTTTCTGAGAAACAGTAAGGATTAAAGTTGTGGAAATTATTATCATATTGCTGAGATATTGTGATAAAGCTCATAAAGTCTACCTGTCTATATGTACCTGCATTTATTATGGGCGTTACAGGTGTGGGGTAGTTGAATAAGGTTGGTGCTATCATAAGATGTATAACTATGGGAAATATTACCATAAGCTGAGACATTGGTACCCCATAAATAGTGCACTGCCCAAGGTGGTTAAAATTGACAGCGGTGCGGATAAGTCAAAAATATCAAGTACCTAATACAAGAGAGCCACCTTTGTATTTATAATGTTTGTAATTCAGTACATGAAAGATCCTGTTATAATTACTATGTAAGTATAATGTATTGTGTATGTGTTGACGTTGTTCTGAAATTGGCAGTATTTTCAGAAGTAAACGATGATCAGTTATAGCAGCCGTTGTGCAATCCTCATGAATGTATGAGTGTAGCACTAACAAGATGAAAAACGGCTAGTTGGTCTGATGTTATTATTCATTCTGTCATTTATGAGTAACAAATTGTTCATCAGGTAGTTCTCATAAACTCTATATCTGCCTAGCTAATTGTGGACATTCCAGATTTCACTTGTGGTAGATTTATTAGGTAGGCACCTAGGTATATTATCAACGAGCCAAAAGGCATGACTAAGTTCGTGCTTGAATTGAAATAAATGAGGATGTACTGCTAATATATTGCGATATCACGTGTGGATAATAGAATTATCAAATCTATTTAATTATCAAAATAGTTGATAAAATCACAAAGGCATTCATAACTGTTAGCATTCTGAATGCGGCACAATTGAAAGGAAAATTGAACTCAAAAAAATTAAGTATTTCTTCAATGAGTGATGATTCTGATTACTCATATCATTGCTGTTGCATGATAATCAAACTCGTGGGTTGATTGTTTGCATCCGAGCTCTAATGTAAGTTGGTAGACATTAACTGCCGAATTGTGTTGATGAACATGTCATCACTACTTACTATAAAAGTCTGGTCTTACAGCTGTTTGTAATGGTGTTAGGTTAAAAGTAATTCCTTATTAGCATAAATTACTGATATCACTGTTGTTGATAATCAAACTCTGAGGTTGATTGTTTGCATCCAAGCTCTAATGTAAGTTGGTGTAGACATTAACTATATGCCGAATTGTGTGTTAATGATTGTATCATCACTATACTTAGCCTACTAAAAGTCTGGTCTTATAATTGGTGTCAAGTTACAAGTAATACCTTATTAGAATAGATTACTGATATTCTGCTGTTGATAATCAAACTCTGGGGTTGATTGTTTGCATCCAATCTCTAATGTAAGTTGGTAGACATTATAACTATGCCGAATTGTGTTAATGATCGTGTCATCACTACTTACTAAAATTCTGGTCTTACAGCTGTTTGTATTGGTGTTAAGTTACAAGTAATACCTTATTAGCATAGATTTTACTGATATCATTGCTCTTGATAATTGAACTCTCGAGTTGGTTGTTTGCATCCGAGCTCTAATGTAAGTATAAGTAGACATTAACTGTAGAATTAGTGTTAGAGAACGTGTCATCACTACTTATTAAAATTCTGATCTTGCAGCTGTTTGTAATGGTGCTACATTACAAGTAATACCTTATTAGCATACAAATAGGCCAATAGTGCAGTGCGAGCTCAAAAAAGTCAGTATCTTTGGGAAATTTGTAGTAATATAGGTGTCATTTGTACATATAAACTGACTACTAACGTCTTTTCGCCACTGTAGCACATGTGGAATGATGATATCCTGCGGAAAATCAATATCGCAGTTGAACACCACATATGCGCCAACTTTGGTGGTCAACACAGTTGATTCTTCGCCTTCAGCTGCAACCAGTTGTTCAATATTTTAAAAACTACCGAGTGATCCTTGCACAGAGGTAACGAACACGAAATTCAAATGAAAAGCCTTACTTCCACTGCACGCAATGATTGCCAAAACCAAAATCACGCCTCGCTTCATTTTGTTTCCATTGGCGAGAACAAATTATCCGAACATAATTTTCTGCGGCGAAACTCCGACAACGCGGTTGCGTTCATAACTCGAGTACGTAGACCAGACGAGTAAATTAAACGATTCTTAGCACGATTATGCGATACTCGTAAGACTTCCAACGAAACTTCTACTTCTATGTCATATACCTACCCATCGCTGTACTTTACTTCCAATTAAACCAATTGAGAAGATTAACTAAAACAGCGGTATTCATCAAGGAATTAGCGTAGATTTGGAACAATGAGTCTATAGAGTGACAATACCACGACTTGAATAATCGAGTGATATTCGTTTCGTAGAAACATTTTGGATTTTGCAGTTGTATAAATCCGATTTTGAAGGCGAAGCTTGATGCAGTTAGTCTTGATTAGTGTGTGATTTGGAAACAGAAAGTCGGTAATGATGACTGGGTCGCTGTTTTTGTTTAGGTTGGTCTACTCTAAAGATAGTGCGCCACCTTTAGAAGCAGCTATCTTTCAACGGGAATTTATAATTAATCCACTTAAGTTTGAACTACCTATAAGTATGGTTTCCCTCCCTTCGTTCGGCTTATAAAAATCAACTGTGGTGCTGTCTGCAGTTGACCTGACATGTGCGAGTATACGAGCCGCGACGATTCACTTTTATTATCTTCTCCGGACACTATGGCTTTAACGTGGATATGATGTAATAACTGAAGCAAAGGCAAGAAAAAGCAATTTGTATCATTGTTCCTGTGATGTAATATTGATTGCAAACGAAATTTTAAAACGGAAGTAGAAGAGGGCTGTCATTAAAGTGTAGCAGTAGGTGTAATATAAGTATCAGGCTGTGAGGGAATATGAGGCCGAAGTAAAAGAAAAAGAAAAAAAAGTGAATACTAATAAATTCGAGTGAGAATAACTTTAGGTTCTCTCAGCTACAGGCTGTTATTTTCTGAGGAATGTAAAATAGCTGATCCGGCGAAAGTTATATTTTACTGTTATAATTAGCCCCGTAAAATTTCAATCAAGAGTATCATTTTTGGCTCGCGCTTGGAGCGTGGAATAGGGCGTCTCGGAATACGTGATCCCCCTTTTAACGAGTTAAGTAGGCAACTCACCCTGACAACGTTTAGATATTTGCTTGCTCTCACATTTGAAGGCGCAAAAATGTAGACATTCGGAGACAATGCACAGTTTTAATAGAATTTTTCCCCCCTCGACATTGCCAATAGATAGACAGGTGGAACTTTTTGGTAATAATAGAAGACAGTGGCGGGAACTACCGACAAAAATTACCACGACTGAAGCTAAAGGGTGTTCACGAAATCAATTTCGTTCGAAAATATCATTAAAAAATTTTCAACTTCTTACAAAAATTATCCTGTAGATCCAGCAATTTTTTCATGATAACGTTTCCCTACTTCTAGTTTTTGAGCTTGAAAGTTTCGATAGATGTAATGCTTTACAAGATAATTGTGATTTTAAAATTCTTATCGTTTTGAACACTTTCAATTTGTAGCGGCTCCGTCTGGTCACCGACGCGATACTTGAAAAGGTAGTTCCGGGCCTGGGAGGCGATGTCTGAGGAGCCACTTCGGAATACATGCTTCGTCATACATTCCATCTAACATTCCTGTCTGTAGAAGGTACCAGTCTGATAACGAAGAGGTGCTATGGGCTGTGTCTTATGGCAACTATCTTTACTTTCAGCAAATTTCCCGCTATGATACCAAAAAAATTGAGTTGGGAAAAGGACTTCCATTTTTTCTTTTCAGTACAATTTTCTTAGCGTTAATTCTAGTTTCATCTAAAGTTAGTAGGAGTAAGGCCAAAGTGTATTTTTGAAGAGTACGAAGGGGGAAAATGGTTTAGGACAAAAAGGCTGTTGAGTTCAGGGGTCAACTTTCATGTAAATTTGAAAAAATGTGAAAATTCCTGTTCATAGTTTGTTACCATAATCGATTTTGTAAATAACTTGTTGATCCGGCCAGTACTTTTTTCAGTAGTTTCAGTAACTGATGTGTTCCATGATTACCAAAAGGTTCCGCATCTTTGTCTATTAGCAATGTTGGGAAATAATTTTCCATTAGTGCTGCACATAATGTCTTCGAATTTCGGCACCTCTTCAAATAGGTATAAGAGCATACACAACATACCTGTATGTTGTCAGGATTAGTTGCCTGCTTACTAGGTTTGAGGGGGTACACATACTTGAAACACCCTGTATGTTTTTACATTGTTTACTAGCGATCAGCGCTTCTTTTCCTTTACTCTGATTGGCCGAGAGTAACAGATATGTTGATCTGCATTATTTGAGAATTAAAGTATAGTAAAGTGTAGGGAAGTGAAGTTTACTCTGATTGGTCTAGAGCAACAACTGTTTTCTTTGGGATGTCGGGCTGCTATCAGCACATTTGGCCATTTTCACTGCTTTGATTGGCTTAGAGAAAAAAAATACCTCCCTGCATCTTTACACACTATTTGACCAGAATCAGCACTTTTTCATTTTACTCTGATTTGCAGAGACCAGCATGTGTGGGTAATTGATGTGCATTGCCTGGTAAAGAGCAACTGTTATTCTAATTTCGTTGCTCTGATTGGCTGAGAGAAGTATTGTGAAATAAAGGAAAGAAAAATGAACTGAACTGTGATTGGTCGAGAGCAGTCTAGCGAAGTAAAGTGAAATAAAGGTAATGGTACTTTATCCCGAGTTTTTCGCATGAGGTACTGTTCATGTATATTTCATAAATACTATCGCGCATTACTATACACAACTCGTGGGATATGCGACTCAACCAAAATATAGAACTGTTCAACTGTGCCCGAAATGAGTATTATTTGGTGAAAAAACACGAATTACTTTGAACTGGGGGGCAAATGTAAAACAGGACAGATTCTAGTTTTAGTGAAATGAAACCATTATCAGTTTAATTAGAGACTCACTTTTGTCTCAAGAACGATGAGCAGTGTAGACCAAAACTGGCGAAATTTTGCTTCACACGAGAGGAGAACTAACTATTCGAAGACCTTCCTGAGAAAACAACATCAGTGCAAATATTGTGAAATCGATTTTATCATGTGAAAATGTTGATCACTAGCGCTTCTCGAGATGTGCTAATAGTTCTTCATAAAAGTGGGTAGTATTAGCTACAGATGACCAAAAAGTTACTGAAAAATATATGAAACGCTGTGAACTTCGAGCAGGATTTTCAACTTTACATGATTTTGATTCTTTGCAGTAAAGAATGTAAAGAATTATACAAAATGTAAAGAATATAGAATAGTCAAGAAACTGAATATTTAAATAAATGAAGATAGTAAATGAGATGATAATCATAATCATAATCCGAAGACCTCAGATGGTTCAGGAAAATAATTTTCTGAAATAAGTTATTTAAAGTACTACTGTATCAGAATTTCAGAATGAGTAAAACAGGTCGAAAAACATCTTCTGTTTATGTTGAATTGAGCTTTACCCTATTCAATTAGTTTGTAAAAAAAAAAAACAAAAAAAAACCAAAAAAACATTGAGAATGAAAGTACATTGATGCAATAATTTTTAAATATATGAATGCAGTTCAAAGTTTTTTTTAATTTATTATTATTTTAAATTTTAGGCCTTCTGTTCTTCAAAAAGATTTTTACAACAAATGCTTGATGGACAAAAAGTATGATGTGAGTGTGAATTATCAAATATTAATTTTTCAGGTTCATTAGAGTTTAACTTGATACAAGTTATTAAAAATCAGATAAAATATATTTGAGGCGTTATTTTTTGTACTGTATACTTTTGTTTTTACTTATACACAAAAAATATTATAAAAATTAAAAATATTAATTCTTAATTCTTTAGTATTCTTTACATTCTTTACTATTCTTTACATGCTTTACACCAATACTTTACATAATTCTTTACACATGTCAAGAATGTAACTTCACAAACTAAAACTCTACATTGATACCCCTCCCCCTGACTTCGAGCATACATATACTACATATATATTATGTATAGTGCTATGCCGGGCCATTACCAGTGTTTCATCATAGAACTCCCCGTCCTATAGATAGAGCGCGCTTTTTGGAGAGCGAAATGCCCCGTTGTATGAAAAAATACAGGGTGTTCCACGAAAGTCCCCCCCCCTGTTTTTTCACGAACCGATGGGCAGATCTTCCCGGGACGAAAATGATTTTCCAGTCGTAACATCTAGTTTCTCCTGAGCTTAAAAAATTTTCTCCCCCTTTCACGGGGGGCTGGAACCTACCACCAACTTCGTAATCTTAAATAGGAAGGTATGCCTTTATGCACCTCGTTGGAAAGGTCATTTACTCCAAAATACGAATCCGTAGAAAAAAATCAAAATTTATCAATTTTGGGGGGCAAGGGGCCGAGAGATGACCAAAATTCACCCAGAATCAAAGTGCGGTGACCTATCAAACGAACTATCGAAAATGGGGTTTTCCAGGTCGCTGATTTCGAATACTGCCTTATTTTTTCGATTTGACTAACCCAGGGGACAGAACATTCAAAAATTTGGGGCAGAAGGGGTTATTTTAAATGTTTTTTTATTTTCGCTGATACAATGTCTTTATGCACCTTGTTGGAAAGGCCTCTTCCCCCCAAAATTGAATTCACGGAAAAGATTCAAAATTCATCAATTTTAGGAGGCCAGGGGGCCTAAAATTGGGGGAAATCCACCCAGAATCAAAGTGTGATGACCTATCGAACGAAATATCAAAAAAGGGGGTTTTCAGGTCGTGGATATCGAATATTGCGTTATTTTTCCAATTTGACCCATTCAGGGGCAGAAAATTCAAAAATTTGGGGGAGCAGGGATTCATTTTTTTACGTTTTTTATGTTCACTGACACCATGACTTCATGCACCTTGTTGAAAAAATCTCTTCCCCCAAAATTAGAATCCGTGAAAAAAATTCTGATTTGATCAATTTTAGGGGGCCAGTGGGCCTACAATTGGAGAAAATCCACCGAGAATATTGTAGTGTGATGACCTAGGATTTTTTGTTCAGAAAGTGATTCGTTCGCTTTTTTTGTTTGCAAACTGTTGGAGAAAATCTGCAATTATTTTTCTTTCCGTTTCTGATGAACTTCCTTTGAAAATTATCCAGGATTTTTCCTGTATTTTTCTACCTTTGGACATTATTGCAATTTTTTCCCAAGAATTTCTCATGAAATTCCTTAAAGATTATCGAAGATTATTCTTGCAGATTTTCGATGAATTTCTTCGGAAAACATTTTTCCTGGAGGTTAGTTGTATCAAAAATTACCGGAATTTGCTTCCGAAAATTTCCAGTGAAATTTCTTGAAAATTCTCGGAGATTTTCACCAAAAATCTTCGATGAATTTCTTCGGAGAACATTTTTTCTGAACATTGTTGATACTTCAAAAATCGTCGGAGTTTTTCTCTTAATGAAATTCTACAAAAATTATCAGAATATTTTCCCTAAGAATTTTAAAGAAATTCTCTGGGAAACATTGGAAATTTTTTCCAGAAATGTCCGATAAGATTCTTCAGTTCAGCATTAAGCTTGTTAATAATAAAAAAAATTGAAAAAACCCAAGGATTTTTTTCTCAAAAATTTTTGATGTAGTTCCATCAAAAGCATCGGAAAATTTTCCCAAAGAAATTCGATGAAATTTTTCTAAAATCCTCGAACATTTTTCCTGAAGATTTTTGATGAAAATCTTCAAAAACGATCGGAGCCTTTCGCCAAATGTTTCCTAATGAAATTCTTCAGAAATTATCGAATGATTTTCCTAAAGATTAGAATTATTGCAATTTCTCCCCAAAAATTTCTGACAAAATTCCTCAAGAAATTTTTGATGGAATTCCTCGGAGATCATGCAACATTTTCCCTGAAAATCATTGACAAAATTCTCCAAAACCATTGTAGTTTTCCATCAACTTATTTCCTATGAGATTTTTCCTCCAAAATTTTTAATGAAAATCATTGGAAAATTTTCCCAAAGATCTTCGATGAAATTCCCAAATTTTCAAAAGTAAGGTTACAAAAACTAGAGTGACATTTGTGGTATCGATTTTTGACCATTCTAACGTAAGTTTTTCTTTGAATTTTCTCAGAACAATTAGAAATTCCTAGGTCATCACACTTTGATTCTGGATGGATTTCCCCCAATTATAGGCCCCTTGGCCCCCTAAAATTGATAAATTTTGAATTTTTTTCGCCGATTCAATTTTGGAGCGGAGAGATCTTTGCAACAAGGTGCATAAGAACATACCTTCCCATTTAAGATTCCAAAGTTAGTGGTACGTTCCAGCCCCCCAAATATGGGGGAGAAAATTTCTTGTGCCCGCAGGAAACTAGACCACGGTACACGAAGATCGCATTTTGTTTGGGAGCAATCCGACAATTATTCGAGAAAAAAACAGGGGGGGAGGGTCATTCTCAAAACTCACCCTGCACCTCTTTTAGGTTTTTGATTTTGGATAGGTTTTGGCTGGCGTTACACCCCGTTCCCCGAAGTTGATGAATTTGCAATTTTTCTTCACGAATTCATAATTTTGGAGGAACTGTCTGATCCAGCGATGTGCATGATGCCACTTTGATAACTTGAGCTAAGAAACTCAAAAATTTGTCAATTAGAACCACTTTTGGGTCTAAAATTTTGTAAGGCTCTGAAACGCGTTGAATCAGGGGAAAAATGTGATATCCGGAATCAGCGACCTCGAAAATCGCCTTTTCGATAGTCTTTTTGCTAGGTCATAATACTTCAATTTTGGACGGATTTTGGTCATCTCTGGACCCCTTACCCCGAAAATTGATAAATTTTGAAATTTTTTTCACGAATTCATACTCTGGAGGAAGTTTTCTATTCAACGATGTGCATAAAGCGACTTTAATAATCTGTGATCAGAAATTCAAAGATTTGTAAGCAGCACCAATTTTAGGTTTAAATTTTGAATTTTAAAGCCCTAAAACGAGTTGAATCGGAAAAATAATGTGATATTCGGAATCAGCGAGCTCGAAACCTCCGTTTTCGATAGTTCGTTTGCTGGATCATAACATTTTGATGATAGATTTTGGCTAGGGTTAGACCCCGTCTCCCAAAATTGATGAATTTTCCGAAAAGAAACAAGGCCACAGGAAACGGAGAGTAGAAAAGAATAAGCAGGAATAATAAGAGTTAAAGAGAAAGGGATATGGAGATAGAACATGAGTGAGAGAGAGAAAGAGAGGGTGAAGAAGAGAGATGGTCTGTCATACAGTTACCCCTACGCAGAACACTACGATTTCTCTTGCTCTTCAAAGGTCTACTACATTTTCCTTCTTGAAAGCAGTTACCAACCATTTTGACCACCAAAGTTTATCGACGAGAAGAATCGGAAAACTAATGTGATGTTTGAAAGCGACCTAGAAAACACGTTTTCCAACGTGTATTCAGAAATGTCTTGTAAGTCCCAAAATGTCAAAAATTTGAACTTGACACCAGCCTTCTCTTTCAAATTTCGGATTTCGGAGCCCCAGGATGCACTGGATGTACGTGATAATTCCATTAGTTAACCCAAAAGCCTGCTTTCCATGGTTCGTTCGCTGAATAATTCAATTCTTGATTATTCAAAAATTTGTAATGCACCTCTTTTACGTTTTTGATTTTGGATAGGTTTCGGCTGGCGTTACACTCCGTTCCCCAAAGTTGATGAATTTGCAATTTTTCTTCACGAATTAGTATTTTGGAGGAACTGTCTAATCCAGCGATGTGCATGAAGCCACTTTGATAACTTGAGTTCAGAAGCTCAAAAATTTGTAAATTAGAATCAATTTTGAGTCTAAAATTTGAATTGTAAGGCTCTGAAACGCGTTGAATCTAGGAGAGAATGTGATATTCGGAATCAGCGACCTCGAAAACACCCTTTCCGATAGTCTTTTTGCTAGCTCATACTTCAATTTTGGACGGATTTTGGTTATCTCTGGGCCCCTTCCCCCCAAATTTGATAAATTTTGAAATTTTTTTCACGAATTCATACTCTGGAGAAAGTTTTCTATTCAACGATGTCCATGAAGCCACTTTAATAATCTGCATTCAGAAAGTCAAAAATTTGTGAATAATGGAACCAATTTTAGGTTGAAAATTCGGATTTTAAAACTAAAACGGGTTAAATCGGGAAAATAAGGCAATTATTCGAAATCAGCGACCTAGAAAACCCTCTTTTTGATAGTTCGTTTGATAGGTCATCACACTTTGATTCCGGGCAGATTTTGGTCATCTGTAGGCCCCCTCGCCCCCCAAAATTGACAAATTTCAAAAAAATTTCACGGATTCTACTTTTGGGAGAAAGAGGCCTTTCCAACAAGGTGCATAAAGACATTGTATCAGCGAAAATGAGAAACATTAAAATAACCCCTTCTGCCCCAAATTTTTGAATGTTCTGCCCCCTGAGTTAGTCAAATCGAAAAAATAAGGCAATTTTCGAAATCAGCGACCTGGAAAACCCCATGTTCGGTAGTTCGTTTGATAGGTCACCACACTTTGATTCTGGGTGGATTTTAGTCATCTCTAGGTCCCTTACCCCCCCCAAAATTGATAAATTTTAATTTTTTCCCACGGATTCGTATTTTGGAGTAAATGGCCTTTCCAACGAGGTGCATAAAGGCATACCTTCCTATTTAAGATTACGAAGTTGGTGGTAGGTTCCAGCCCCCCGTGAAAGGGGGAGAAAATTTTTTAAGCTCAAGAGAAACTAGACCTTACGACTGGGAAATCATTTTCGTCCCGGGAAGATCTGCCCATTGGTTCGTGAAAAAACAGGGGGGGGGGACTTTCGTGGAACACCCTGTATAGCTGATGAAAATGTTCGTTGTGAGCTTGTAACAAGGAGTCCTTCGCTTTCCGTTCTTACTCGCGTATGTACTTGTATGTTCCACCAGGAGCGCTAATGTCGAAGACAAAAACATGATACCTGTACATTACACCATAAGAACGTGTGCTCATAAAAGTGTTGCTCGCGGCTTTTGTATTGATTTTTATGAAAAAAATCTAAGAACACAAGTTGTAGCTCTTTTCATTTCCTATCAGATGAGCTTTGTTTTGGATTTTTTGGATAACTTTTTTTATCATCATCCTCCCATGTCATGTTTTCGTCCTGGAGCGACTCCTTTGCATACATAGGCGAATTATTGGTAAACATTTCACTCGCCTGACAGCGCGCTCTATCTTTGGAATGGGACAAATAGCCCTCCAGTTAATGTATCCTCGGAACTGTGAACACTGGGTATCACTTTTTCACTCTCTTGTAAAGTTTACACAAACGGACTGATGCTGTTTTCACGGGAAGGTCTTATAGTGCCAGAAAGAACTCGAGTTTCTCTCATATAGGTAGATGTGCTACTCATGTGTATTTCATTGATATATTCATTCATTACCATCACCAGATCGTATGGTAGACAAATTTTAGTGCGGTAAATAAATACGTCAGCATTCTAAATGTAAGAACAAAGTTACTAAAAATGAACCCAAGCGGCCAGTGTGCCGCAATTACACGAATAAGGAAGCTACAAATCATCGGGATATAGGCGTTTATTAAGTATAGCCTTGTGGCTAACTGTATCTTGCGTGTATTTTAGTAACGAGAGCGATTACGCGTAATACAATCATGTTTGAGTTAACCTCATTCATGGTGATTGCCTCACGGTTGCGGCTATACATACGATGTCAGAAAATAATGATAATGTATGTATGTACATTGGTGGTGCTCATCAAATGATGAAGCTGCGAAGGTGACATATCAATTTCTGTGCCATCTGTTTCAGTGGAACCTCTACTGTCTCAGTCACCAGCATTTTGATTATAGAGATGGAAAGAAAGCAAGTTTATCAGAGATTACAATTCAGTTTTTGATTTTGAGGTATAAAGAAACGACAGAAAATAATTACCCGATTGACATGTAAGGCGACTTGTCACTAGTATGTTGAAAATCTGAGACTACTTCCATTTATGTGACGTGAAAGTAATCAAAAATATTTGTTATCCGTTTTCAGTTACATATATGTATTAAGTACTTAGTTTTTTGAAACATTCATAGAAAAATTGTAGTCACATTTCTGTGTGAGCGGTGGACCCAATTACAATCAGTGATTTCTTCTTCTTCTTTTTTTCTTTTTCATCATCTCCAAGTGTAAGTGGAACAAATTGTCAGTCGGGTACTTTTGTCATTATAAATGTCCAACTTTCATCATCGTAATAAGGTGATGTTCATTGTCATTTGGGTAATCAAAACTTCATCGGTTACACTTGAGTACTCACAGTTTTCGAGGAAAATGCTTTTTTCGGGGGTGGGGGGAGGGGTTATTGGCAGATTCATTTGAAATTATGCAATTTAATCCAATTTTTTTAGTCCGTTTGGTTCTGTCTGTCTTCAGACCTAAGTTATTCGCGTTCTTCCACCAAAAACTGACAGATTCATTCAAAATTGTGTAATTTAATCAACCTTTTAGTCCGTTTTGTTCCATCTGTCTTCAGTCGTAAGTTATTCGCATTCTTCCGCCAAAAACTGACCAATTTCAGAAACAGTTGAACAGTTCCACCATCGTAATATTATACCTATATTGATTGTCCATCACATAACTTAGTGGTGGTAATGTACGATTATGTACTGGCTATGGCACGAAAATCCCTCTCCCCTAGTTTTTCTTTGTTACAAAGTCAGATTACGGTGAGACAAACAGGGATCTTCAAGAACTAAGTTTTAAGGGGTTGAAATATTTTCTCTCATAACACCCACTTCGTACCATAAAATGGGGCTACTTCGAACAGCGACACTTTTTCACTTTAGCACCCACTGATAGTGAAGTGATGAACTATTTTTTCGCGTTCCTTCGACAATCGACACCAGATAACTAGATCCTTGAAGTAAGAGTCCTTATCAGGGGTCTGCAATAATGCTTACATTTATTTGTGGTAATGTGTGTTGTAAAAATTTATTGCAATTTTGCATTGAAATTAATGGCTGCAGCAACTTCTATATGAAAAATTCGTGTTCAGCTCTTTGCGGTAAGTGTTATTTCTCATGAATTATTACATCCCTCTGGCATCGAATACCGAGAATTAAAAATTTTCTATGTTAAATAACAATCCTGTATGACTGAAGGGTACAGGGACAGAAGCAGGTAAGTCATCCCCTCCCGCCCCACGAAATTAAGTTACTACTGTTGGAATTGGCGTAATGAGTAGAAGTAGCTAATCTATGGTAGGAAGCCTGAAAGGATGCCAAACTGGTTTCAAAATTCACGTACAAGGAAAGACCCCGTATGTAAACAAATTTTTTATTTTTCTCGCCTTGCTACAAATGTGACTTACCTGCTTCTCTCCCTGTACCCTTCAATTATTTTTCTAAGTGGAGCTACTTTGTATACATCTTTTCTGTGTGAGGTGGCGCTGTATGCGCCGAATGCTCAGACCTCCTAGTCCATTGCATTTTTCCTCAGGTTGCTGTTAAGGATCATCTGAGTAGCCTCACTTCGGGCATACGCTTCCGCCGTCCTTTTCCATCTGCTTCTTTTGATTTTTGTTGTTAAATTGCACTTACTTTTTAGAATGTTGTTATTTGACCAAAATTGAGATTATTGGGTTTTTGCAGTTTTTAAAAAAGTAATGAATTTTATTAAATTGGAATAAAAACTACATTCCTCGTCAGAGACGTACCGTTGGGGAGGGGGGCAACTTCCCCTCTCCCTGTGTGAGTTTTTCATTCAGCAGTTGGGAAAATGTACCGTTTCAGTCAGGGATGAAAACATGGGGAAAACGGAAACCTCTACCGGAGTTGGGAAAATTTAGTAGATGGATCAATAGTTGGAAAAATCCAAAAAGTCAAAAGTTCTTTTTTTTTTGTTGCTAATACTAGAAAATTTTGATACTCTAAATTTGAGTTGAGTCAGTTAAGAGTTTCACAATTTTTGCCCCCCCCCCCCCGATCGGTACGTCCTTGTTCCTTGTTGCCAAAAAAGAGACCTCTGTGTATGCGAATAAACCCAAACTTGTCGGTTCATTTCCTGCCTCCGTCCACAATTTCAGTTTCCTTCTTGAAATACATACCTAATGTTCGCTTTTCACTTTGCTATATTCTTCAACCTATAGTGAGGGGGTCGCGCTGTTCCAAGTCTAAATCTTGTGTTGCACACTTGATATAATTAGGAAAGTGATCCTAATATCTGTTCTGGTTGTAGGAGTTCAGATGGTGAAATCGGAGAAGAAGAAACAGAAAAAATCGAAGAAGGGTAAAAAGAAGAAGAGCAAATAATGCGAAGTCGACCAGAAAACTTAACTGACAACTTTGCGTTTTCATCGCACTTTCACCTAAAAAAGCTCAAGTTCTAACTTTTCATTACCTTCAATTTGATAGTAAATATGCCGGGGTTCTGAGCAATTTAACTTTTTTTCACTTTTGTGAAAATTTTTGAAAAAAAACTTTCTGTAGAAAAACGCCTGTAACTTTGGACTGGAGACAGCTAGAGCGAAGCGGATTGAAATTTTGGTGAGAGGAGATCATTTCTGACAACTTTGCGTTTTCATCGCACTTTCACCTAAAAAAGCTCATTTTTCTCGAGAACTATGGGAGATAGAGGAAAACTGAGCGATTTTTTGCTTCTAGAGAAGTTCTAACTTTTCATTACCTTCAATTTGATAGTAAATATGCCGGGGTTCTGAGCAATTTAACTTTTTTTCACTTTTGTGAAAATTTTTGAAAAAAAACTTTCTGTAGAAAAACGCCTGTAACTTTGGACTGGAGACAGCTAGAGCGAAGCGGATTGAAATTTTGGTGAGAGGAGATCATTTCTGACAACTTTGCGTTTTCATCGCACTTTCACCTAAAAAAGCTCATTTTTCTCGAGAACTATGGGAGATAGAGGAAAACTGAGCGATTTTTTGCTTCTAGAGAAGTTCTAACTTTTCATTACCTTCAATTTGATAGTAAATATGCCGGGGTTCTGAGCAATTTAACTTTTTTTCACTTTTGTGAAAATTTTTGAAAAAAAACTTTCTGTAGAAAAACGCCTGTAACTTTGGACTGGAGACAGCTAGAGCGAAGCGGATTGAAATTTTGGTGAGAGGAGATCATTTCTGACAACTTTGCGTTTTCATCGCACTTTCACCTAAAAAAGCTCATTTTTCTCGAGAACTATGGGAGATAGAGGAAAACTGAGCGATTTTTTGCTTCTAGAGAAGTTCTAACTTTTCATTACCTTCAATTTGATAGTAAATATGCCGGGGTTCTGAGCAATTTAACTTTTTTTCACTTTTGTGAAAATTTTTGAAAAAAAACTTTCTGTAGAAAAACGCCTGTAACTTTGGACTGGAGACAGCTAGAGCGAAGCGGATTGAAATTTTGGTGAGAGGAGATCATTTCTGACAACTTTGCGTTTTCATCGCACTTTCACCTAAAAAAGCTCATTTTTCTCGAGAACTATGGGAGATAGAGGAAAACTGAGCGATTTTTTGCTTCTAAAGAAGTTCTAACTTTTCATTACCTTCAATTTGATAGTAAATATGCCGGGGTTCTGAGCAATTTAACTTTTTTTCACTTTTGTGAAAATTTTTGAAAAAAAACTTTCTGTAGAAAAACGCCTGTAACTTTGGACTGGAGACAGCTAGAGCGAAGCGGATTGAAAATTTGGGGAGATGAGATCATTTCTGACAACTTTGCGTTTTCATCGCACTTTCACCTAAAAAAGCTCATTTTTCTCGAGAACTATGGGAGATAGAGGAAAACTGAGCGATTTTTTGCTTCTAGAGAAGTTCTAACTTTTCATTACCTTCAATTTGATAGTAAATATGCCGGGGTTCTGAGCAATTTAACTTTTTTTCACTTTTGTGAAAATTTTTGAAAAAAAACTTTCTGTAGAAAAACGCCTGTAACTTTGGACTGGAGACAGCTAGAGCGAAGCGGATTGAAATTTTGGTGAGAGGAGATCATTTCTGACAACTTTGCGTTTTCATCGCACTTTCACCTAAAAAAGCTCATTTTTCTCGAGAACTATGGGAGATAGAGGAAAACTGAGCGATTTTTTGCTTCTAAAGAAGTTCTAACTTTTCATTACCTTCAATTTGATAGTAAATATGCCGGGGTTCTGAGCAATTTAACTTTTTTTCACTTTTGTGAAAATTTTTGAAAAAAAACTTTCTGTAGAAAAACGCCTGTAACTTTGGACTGGAGACAGCTAGAGCGAAGCGGATTGAAATTTTGGTGAGAGGAGATCATTTCTGACAACTTGGCGTTTTCATCGCACTTTCACCTAAAAAAGCTCATTTTTCTCGAGAACTATGGGAGATAGAGGAAAACTGAGCGATTTTTTGCTTCTAGAGAAGTTCTAACTTTTCATTACCTTCAATTTGATAGTAAATATGCCGGGGTTCTGAGCAATTTAACTTTTTTTCACTTTTGTGAAAATTTTTGAAAAAAAACTTTCTGTAGAAAAACGCCTGTAACTTTGGACTGGAGACAGCTAGAGCGAAGCGGATTGAAATTTTGGTGAGAGGAGATCATTTCTGACAACTTTGCGTTTTCATCGCACTTTCACCTAAAAAAGCTCATTTTTCTCGAGAACTATGGGAGATAGAGGAAAACTGAGCGATTTTTTGCTTCTAGAGAAGTTCTAACTTTTCATTACCTTCAATTTGATAGTAAATATGCCGGGGTTCTGAGCAATTTAACTTTTTTTCACTTTTGTGAAAATTTTTGAAAAAAAACTTTCTGTAGAAAAACGCCTGTAACTTTGGACTGGAGACAGCTAGAGCGAAGCGGATTGAAATTTTGGTGAGAGGAGATCATTTCTGACAACTTTGCGTTTTCATCGCACTTTCACCTAAAAAAGCTCATTTTTCTCGAGAACTATGGGAGATAGAGGAAAACTGAGCGATTTTTTGCTTCTAGAGAAGTTCTAACTTTTCATTACCTTCAATTTGATAGTAAATATGCCGGGGTTCTGAGCAATTTAACTTTTTTTCACTTTTGTGAAAATTTTTGAAAAAAAACTTTCTGTAGAAAAACGCCTGTAACTTTGGACTGGAGACAGCTAGAGCGAAGCGGATTGAAATTTTGGTGAGAGGAGATCATTTCTGACAACTTTGCGTTTTCATCGCACTTTCACCTAAAAAAGCTCATTTTTCTCGAGAACTATGGGAGATAGAGGAAAACTGAGCGATTTTTTGCTTCTAGAGAAGTTCTAACTTTTCATTACCTTCAATTTGATAGTAAATATGCCGGGGTTCTGAGCAATTTAACTTTTTTTCACTTTTGTGAAAATTTTTGAAAAAAAACTTTCTGTAGAAAAACGCCTGTAACTTTGGACTGGAGACAGCTAGAGCGAAGCGGATTGAAAATTTGGGGAGATGAGATCATTTCTGACAACTTTGCGTTTTCATCGCACTTTCACCTAAAAAAGCTCATTTTTCTCGAGAACTATGGGAGATAGAGGAAAACTGAGCGATTTTTTGCTTCTAGAGAAGTTCTAACTTTTCATTACCTTCAATTTGATAGTAAATATGCCGGGGTTCTGAGCAATTTAACTTTTTTTCACTTTTGTGAAAATTTTTGAAAAAAAACTTTCTGTAGAAAAACGCCTGTAACTTTGGACTGGAGACAGCTAGAGCGAAGCGGATTGAAATTTTGGTGAGAGGAGATCATTTCTGACAACTTTGCGTTTTCATCGCACTTTCACCTAAAAAAGCTCATTTTTCTCGAGAACTATGGGAGATAGAGGAAAACTGAGCGATTTTTTGCTTCTAAAGAAGTTCTAACTTTTCATTACCTTCAATTTGATAGTAAATATGCCGGGGTTCTGAGCAATTTAACTTTTTTTCACTTTTGTGAAAATTTTTGAAAAAAAACTTTCTGTAGAAAAACGCCTGTAACTTTGGACTGGAGACAGCTAGAGCGAAGCGGATTGAAAATTTGGGGAGATGAGATCATTTCTGACAACTTTGCGTTTTCATCGCACTTTCACCTAAAAAAGCTCATTTTTCTCGAGAACTATGGGAGATAGAGGAAAACTGAGCGATTTTTTGCTTTTAGAGAAGTTCTAACTTTTCATTACCTTCAATTTGATAGTAAATATGCCGGGGTTCTGAGCAATTTAACTTTTTTTCACTTTTGTGAAAATTTTTGAAAAAAAACTTTCTGTAGAAAAACGCCTGTAACTTTGGACTGGAGACAGCTAGAGCGAAGCGGATTGAAATTTTGGTGAGAGGAGATCATTTCTGACAACTTGGCGTTTTCATCGCACTTTCACCTAAAAAAGCTCATTTTTCTCGAGAACTATGGGAGATAGAGGAAAACTGAGCGATTTTTTGCTTCTAAAGAAGTTCTAACTTTTCATTACCTTCAATTTGATAGTAAATATGCCGGGGTTCTGAGCAATTTAACTTTTTTTCACTTTTGTGAAAATTTTTGAAAAAAAACTTTCTGTAGAAAAACGCCTGTAACTTTGGACTGGAGACAGCTAGAGCGAAGCGGATTGAAAATTTGGGGAGATGAGATCATTTCTGACAACTTTGCGTTTTCATCGCACTTTCACCTAAAAAAGCTCATTTTTCTCGAGAACTATGGGAGATAGAGGAAAACTGAGCGATTTTTTGCTTCTAGAGAAGTTCTAACTTTTCATTACCTTCAATTTGATAGTAAATATGCCGGGGTTCTGAGCAATTTAACTTTTTTTCACTTTTGTGAAAATTTTTGAAAAAAAACTTTCTGTAGAAAAACGCCTGTAACTTTCGACTGGAGACAGCTAGAGCGAAGCGGATTGAAAATTTGGGGAGATGAGATCATTTCTGACAACTTTGCGTTTTCATCGCACTTTCACCTAAAAAAGCTCATTTTTCTCGAGAACTATGGGAGATAGAGGAAAACTGAGCGATTTTTTGCTTTTAGAGAAGTTCTAACTTTTCATTACCTTCAATTTGATAGTAAATATGCCGGGGTTCTGAGCAATTTAACTTTTTTTCACTTTTGTGAAAATTTTTGAAAAAAAACTTTCTGTAGAAAAACGCCTGTAACTTTGGACTGGAGACAGCTAGAGCGAAGCGGATTGAAATTTTGGTGAGAGGAGATCATTTCTGACAACTTGGCGTTTTCATCGCACTTTCACCTAAAAAAGCTCATTTTTCTCGAGAACTATGGGAGATAGAGGAAAACTGAGCGATTTTTTGCTTCTAGAGAAGTTCTAACTTTTCATTACCTTCAATTTGATAGTAAATATGCCGGGGTTCTGAGCAATTTAACTTTTTTTCACTTTTGTGAAAATTTTTGAAAAAAAACTTTCTGTAGAAAAACGCCTGTAACTTTGGACTGGAGACAGCTAGAGCGAAGCGGATTGAAATTTTGGTGAGAGGAGATCATTTCTGACAACTTGGCGTTTTCATCGCACTTTCACCTAAAAAAGCTCATTTTTCTCGAGAACTATGGGAGATAGAGGAAAACTGAGCGATTTTTTGCTTCTAGAGAAGTTCTAACTTTTCATTACCTTCAATTTGATAGTAAATATGCCGGGGTTCTGAGCAATTTAACTTTTTTTCACTTTTGTGAAAATTTTTGAAAAAAAACTTTCTGTAGAAAAACGCCTGTAACTTTGGACTGGAGACAGCTAGAGCGAAGCGGATTGAAAATTTGGGGAGATGAGATCATTTCTGACAACTTTGCGTTTTCATCGCACTTTCACCTAAAAAAGCTCATTTTTCTCGAGAACTATGGGAGATAGAGGAAAACTGAGCGATTTTTTGCTTCTAGAGAAGTTCTAACTTTTCATTACCTTCAATTTGATAGTAAATATGCCGGGGTTCTGAGCAATTTAACTTTTTTTCACTTTTGTGAAAATTTTTGAAAAAAAACTTTCTGTAGAAAAACGCCTGTAACTTTGGACTGGAGACAGCTAGAGCGAAGCGGATTGAAATTTTGGTGAGAGGAGATCATTTCTGACAACTTGGCGTTTTCATCGCACTTTCACCTAAAAAAGCTCATTTTTCTCGAGAACTATGGGAGATAGAGGAAAACTGAGCGATTTTTTGCTTCTAGAGAAGTTCTAACTTTTCATTACCTTCAATTTGATAGTAAATATGCCGGGGTTCTGAGCAATTTAACTTTTTTTCACTTTTGTGAAAATTTTTGAAAAAAAACTTTCTGTAGAAAAACGCCTGTAACTTTGGACTGGAGACAGCTAGAGCGAAGCGGATTGAAAATTTGGGGAGATGAGATCATTTCTGACAACTTTGCGTTTTCATCGCACTTTCACCTAAAAAAGCTCATTTTTCTCGAGAACTATGGGAGATAGAGGAAAACTGAGCGATTTTTTGCTTCTAGAGAAGTTCTAACTTTTCATTACCTTCAATTTGATAGTAAATATGCCGGGGTTCTGAGCAATTTAACTTTTTTTCACTTTTGTGAAAATTTTTGAAAAAAAACTTTCTGTAGAAAAACGCCTGTAACTTTGGACTGGAGACAGCTAGAGCGAAGCGGATTGAAATTTTGGTGAGAGGAGATCATTTCTGACAACATTGCGTTTTCATCGCACTTTCACCTAAAAAAGCTCATTTTTCTCGAGAACTATGGGAGATAGAGGAAAACTGAGCGATTTTTTGCTTCTAGAGAAGTTCTAACTTTTCATTACCTTCAATTTGATAGTAAATATGCCGGGGTTCTGAGCAATTTAACTTTTTTTCACTTTTGTGAAAATTTTTGAAAAAAAACTTTCTGTAGAAAAACGCCTGTAACTTTGGACTGGAGACAGCTAGAGCGAAGCGGATTGAAATTTTGGTGAGAGGAGATCATTTCTGACAACTTTGCGTTTTCATCGCACTTTCACCTAAAAAAGCTCATTTTTCTCGAGAACTATGGGAGATAGAGGAAAACTGAGCGATTTTTTGCTTCTAGAGAAGTTCTAACTTTTCATTACCTTCAATTTGATAGTAAATATGCCGGGGTTCTGAGCAATTTAACTTTTTTTCACTTTTGTGAAAATTTTTGAAAAAAAACTTTCTGTAGAAAAACGCCTGTAACTTTCGACTGGAGACAGCTAGAGCGAAGCGGATTGAAATTTTGGTGAGAGGAGATCATTTCTGACAACATTGCGTTTTCATCGCACTTTCACCTAAAAAAGCTCATTTTTCTCGAGAACTATGGGAGATAGAGGAAAACTGAGCGATTTTTTGCTTCTAGAGAAGTTCTAACTTTTCATTACCTTCAATTTGATAGTAAATATGCCGGGGTTCTGAGCAATTTAACTTTTTTTCACTTTTGTGAAAATTTTTGAAAAAAAACTTTCTGTAGAAAAACGCCTGTAACTTTGGACTGGAGACAGCTAGAGCGAAGCGGATTGAAATTTTGGTGAGAGGAGATCATTTCTGACAACTTTGCGTTTTCATCGCACTTTCACCTAAAAAAGCTCATTTTTCTCGAGAACTATGGGAGATAGAGGAAAACTGAGCGATTTTTTGCTTCTAGAGAAGTTCTAACTTTTCATTACCTTCAATTTGATAGTAAATATGCCGGGGTTCTGAGCAATTTAACTTTTTTTCCCTACTGTGCACATTTTCGAAAAAATTTTTCAGCGCCTTCAGCAGGTTCATCTCATTTTTCTGGGGAGAACAAGTAAAAGGCAAAGACCTTTGGATTGGTGATAGCTAGAGCCAAACGGGTTGAAGAACTGATAAAACATCCGGTGTCAATGTTTATTCCATTTCAAAGTCGAAGCACATAACAGACTCCTTTTAATTTGGTTACCTCAGGTCACAAGACTGCACGTAATCAAATATTAATTTATTAAACACGAATCACTTTATTTTTTTTTAAACGAATTTACAGATAAATTGTATAAAGAAATACTACAAACGTACTGTATTGAGTACTTGATAACGCTTTTAATTATAAATTTAATTTATACTTAACCGCATTTACGTCGTCTTATAATTAAAAATTAATTTAAAATAATAATAATAATTTAAAAAAAATAGTATAAATTCTGTAAAAATATCGCGTACGTATGTACAAACCAAGAAAAATTATCCCATGAAAGAAAATTGAACTAAAATTATGAAGTATTGTGCAACAAAGTTCTTCATGTGGTTACAATTATCATATATTATAACAAAATTAAAAATGTCTTTATAAAATTGTAACTTAAAATATCAACACAAAACTACAAAAAATTTTGATACCTTAAGAACTGAAACGAACTAAACTTGAGATAAGGTAACGTTAAAAAGTCGAATTCCTTATTGGGATGCGGAATATGAAATGTAGAGAGCGCTCCTAATGTTGCACACATGCATGCACGCTAACAAACGCATGTAACAAGGTAGCGATCGAAATCGATATTTCCTGGCCATTAACATAGGGAGCAAATAGCGATCTCGTTTGACGAGGATTATAATTTTAATTTGTAGTCAATGTTCAAGAGAAATGATTTCAATAAGAATTTGCCATCAAATAACTGTTTCAAAATTTAAAATATCAAATCATCGCCAGTACATTTCTTATGAGAGCGATTGAAACTAGACTGGTTCTGAACTCTGCCACTAGGTGTCAGCCACTTTGATTCCGAGTCCCAATTACAAGTTGATGAAATATGTGGAAAGAAAAACTAAAGTCGGGAGGTAATCTAACATTCCGAGTACTAAGAAAGAGTATAATGAGCATTATCAGAAGATAGAAAGTTTTGACGTTACTTCTAAAAATGTAAAAATGCTAAGTACATTCATGATGTTCGATTGTAAAAATTAGAACAAAATTAATAAAAAATGTTAAAACAGGCTTATTTCTGCCATAAGCCGTTGACAAACTATAAGAACAAATCTGTACTAGTACAACATTTTCACAACTTGAAAATCTGAGAATCGCATTTAGTACAAATTCCAAAATGAAAATATACACAAAACTGTGCATAGACGCCGGGTATTATATAACAAATTGGTGATTTTTAATACAACAACGTGGAAATATAAATAATAATTTTAAAAATACTCAACAATAACTATAGTAAGTCAGGTTTAAATACACACGGTCTTTTACAATAGACTATCTAAAATCACTTACACGCAATTCTTTTCTACAAATATGGTACAAGAGATCCAGACTGACAGAATACCATCAGTTCACATTATCCTCGAATGTTTTAAAACATTTTATAATTACTTGTACTTACATAATAATAATATATGTATCGTAATCAACAGTACATAAAAACGACTAAAAGGGAGACTGGCAAGCCATTTTACAAAAATGGAAAATTGAGTAAAATAAAAACGGAACGTGTGACTTTCTGTAACGCTTTCAAATAAAATAAAATAAAATAAACTGTTCTATCACAATAATGAACTGATCCCGAACAAAATAAAATAAAAAACCTTTTGTTTACGGATACTAACTGAAACACAACTTAAAAGAACCGAGAGCTACCAACAAATAAACCATCAAACATCCAAAATTGAAAGACAGATCAATAGTTTATCTTATAATAGCTCGTAATACTGCAGGCAATGTCAACAAGACTAGAATTATTTCTTTTGGCGAGGATGCGAACAATACAACTTAATGATCTAACACGGCAAATATTGCTTTTCCATTTTCAAAGAAAGAAAAAGAATGTTGTGATACACGTGTTATTACTACTTGTAATATATCACACAGCTTTCAGCTCATTGAGTAGATATTACAATGTTGTCAGCTGGCAATATTTTTCGAGAGAGAAAAGAAGTATATCTAGATAGATACTTAAATACCACATGTAGGCTGGATCTGTAGCCAAAAATTAAACATACTTGAAAGTTGAGCATAGGTACAATTTCTGTTTCACTGTAAAATATAAATTTGCTGAATTTGAAAATTAGCAGTCTTATTCACACAGATCATACATAATAATAGTTTCATGGAACATCATTACAATGGCGGTAAAATATAGAACATCAAAAGTGTTTTTTTTTTGTTGTTTTTTTAATGTGGAACTAGAATAGTCTACAAATCAATTCAGTACACCTGATACTGATTTCGAATTATAAATAGATCAGTAACGGCCTAACACATGCTGAATAGGGGCCATCACAGAGTTATCTTTTTTTCTTCTATCAAAAGCGATCATGAATAAACTTCGTGAAAAGAATTTCAAATTCCTCCTTTTAGATAACATTTTCAGGATACTCATGATATCCCATCATAGAGTACCCAATTTTTGCACGCATCGCAAACATTAAATCTACATTCAATTTACACGCGATCTTACAATTCTATGTCAATTTGTAGTAAAACAGACTGGCAAAGACCTATCCTGTACACACGAATTAACAGATTCGTTTTTAACATCAGCATGTAAGTTAACACTATAGGGATACTCAGCTGCCCTTCAAACATGAGGATATACAGGTACTAGCACAAACAACAGGCCAATCTTTTAAAAACATAAAAACTTACAACATACACGATTTTAAATGCTGAACAGCGATCACAATACGAACGTCATGGTGACAAGTACAAAGCATAGCTTAAAAAATATACGTTTACTATAGGAGAGACTAGATAGAGGTGTTGTCAGTATGCCTAACCTATGTAAGTAGATAGATCGTTATCAAGATAGAAGACTTACTATATCATAAATGTAAATAAAATGAACAAAAAATAAAGAGGTAATCAAAATTTAAGATAGGAACAGAGTTTCTTCTGATTTCGCACCGTTACCGTTTCATTGTGATCGTCAAAATGAGACACCCTCTGATATCTCTCCTTCCTGAAGTATAGTACATCTTGTTTTACACAACAAACAAGCAATAAGTTGGTAGAAAATAGCGATATTAAGATGATAACACGCTACAGACTTCCTTTACGTGACGTCATGCAGTGAGTTACTGTTAGCAAAAATACCCGTCTTTGGGCCAATGAGCGTATCGACTCCCACAAGAAAAACACGGAGCAAAGATCATTATGTTATTACCTGAGAATAAGTAATTTGTTGCACACCAAAGGTATATATTTTCAATCCAGAAACTTCTTAGCATTTGCTAATAAACTTCTGGTTCCTAACAAACTTCTCATCCTCAGGTAGTAACATAATGATCTTTGCTCCGTGTGTTTTTCATTTTTCTTATGGGAGTCAATACGTTAATAGCCCAAAGACAGGTATTTTTGCTAACAGTAACTCACTGAGTGATGCAGTTATGAGAGAGGTCTATTTGGTTCAGTTGTTCAGTTGTTGAACCTAATATTGCAACAAATCATTAATCTGTGTCCAAGGTAACGGCTGCAAATACACCCCATATTTTGTAAAATCGCTCTATCTCATCCTCAAATGTTTCAATCAAACCGATTTCTGCCTTACATACATATTAAATTCCTGTGCACAATGTGTAGCGGTTTGTTTGCATTTTGGGGCAGTACCACTTTTTTTTTGTCATATTACCCGCATAGGTGGGTAATATACCGCATAGTGTAGGCAATTGTACATGCGTTGAAGAGGATTTTTTTTTTTGAAATCAAAGAAAATTGTTGTAATATTTTCACTGATCACTGTGACAACATCTCCTTTGTACTGTAGTAGTTCTCAGGTTAGATGTAACCCAAATTTGAATTAATAAGTGCTCAAATATTAAATGATAAAATTGTTCAACTCAATTTTTACAGATACAGATGTGGTATATTTGCAGACTTCCTCTAAATTTTGTAACCTTTTTCTCCACAACAGACTTACCTAAATCTTTCCACCGTCAATACTCTACATACGAAATACTATTTACACGATGGACTGATACAGACATTAACTCAACTTCAACCCAAAAAATTGGTGTTCACATTTTTCCCCCTCTACACTGATTGTCAAAGTGCATTTTGACTAATAGTAAAATAAAGGTACACAAACAGCATGATTTGTTTGAAAAACATCAACAGCATCACTATTTTCAAAGAAATTGACAATCAGTATGGAAAAAAATATCTTACTAATGCAAGAGGGCATTGTGCACGTTAACCAAATCCAGAGTTAGGCGTATTGTTTTAGTCATGACTAATGACTACTAATTGCTTTGAATGTGCATATATGATTACTGACTAAACAGTCAGTCTTTAGTCATAACTAATTAGTTTACAAAGAGTGAGTAATAAGGAATAACTGAAAGTAAATAGGTTAGTTACAAAATATGAGAGGGTACACAGTACAGTAATAATGTAGGGCTAAATTAGTCATGACTTTTAGTAACGCCTAACATAGTTATGACTAAATTAATCATAACCTGTAGTAACACACCTAATGTAGTTCTGACTAAATTAGTCAAAACCTTTAGTCACAACTAATTAGTCATTCCAGTTTAGTCGTGATCATACATTTTAGTAGACTACAACCCAACTCTGACCAAATCATGCAAGTTACTCTACTTACCTAACAGTTTGCGTCGCAAGCTCGTTCTCTTCAGATAAACGTTCACTTTACCTTCTTGTATACAGTAATATACTATTGATAACTCACTTTTGGAAGATAAATTAGCAGGTAGTTCGCACAAAACATTTCACAGTGAGAAACACATAAGGCCATTTACCATGATAGCTTGAACATAAGGTCTGTAGGTAGTAGCTAGGTACCTGTAACCACATTACCTGATGACATTATTGTAGCAATACAGCGCTGCCAATAACAAGAACTAGAACATACAGCCTGTAGACTTTTTTCTCAAGCTGATGTCATGGGACGATTTTCAGTGGTGCTGCGCGCCAGATTTGTTTACTTACATTCCGGAAATTGTGATATTAATTCGTCATTGTCACTAATATCAATTATATTAATGAATTCTGCGAAACTTCTATGTCAATTTCGTATACTTAGAATACAGGTAGAAAAAGTTAAAAACAAAGACGTGATAATGCAGTATAAGAGGACCAAATTTCAACGCTTCAAGAGTCCTCATTTTCCACTGGAAATACCGGAGCAGTGGCATCCGCCATTTTGAGTCGCTTTATTCGATGCGCGGAATGTTCCGCGCAGTGAATTGTGAATCGTCGGGCACCAAGCGACTGAAAATTGCGGATGTTAGTACTCTGGTATTCCCAGGGACTCTAGCATAATATATTCAAAAACAAGCTACCTCGCAGATAGCGCTGCGAGGTAGCGAGGTAGTAAGAGGGTGTCTGCTATGTTCTATGTCGTTGTCTGCTTATATGGGAATTTACTCCATTCATTGACCAGCTGATAAGTTAAAAGTTAATATAATGAGCTTTCTGCCTGCTTCATTTTTAAAAGGTGTTATTGCGCTAACTTCCTACACTGTTATTGATAAAACAAAACCAAATCTGAAATGTTGAAGCTTTGAAGCAAATATTCAGACACCATACCAACGTTTATGCGATAAAACAAATACCTATAAGTATGCCAGAATAAGAATCTTTTATTTTCACCTTTCTAAGTTGCATTTGTAACCGAGAGGAAACATTCATAATAGTAGACCGACTTACTGATAGATGGCAGCAGTTGACGGAGAACGTGTAAAGAGGTTGTATTCTAACATGAAATTGAACTAAAACTGAACTATAATCTGTAAACAGTTCACTCGTATTTAACTTAAAGAAGAATGATGAAAATTTGATTGCATGCAATTGCGTGCGTGCACTGCTGAAGTAATACAAAGTACAATACTGGAAGCCAGGAAAGTTATACTTAGAATTTACATACAATATCAATTTTTTTTTTGTACTCACTGATCTTTCTTTCATAATGATGAAATGATGACAGAATCAGAGCCAAAGCTTTTGTTGCTGCTTGATGTATGTATGTATTAGATGATAAGGAAATTACTCCGCTACTATTCGATGTGTTTCAACGTTTAATATCGTTAAAAAAGTTTCTTACATTTGCCTATTGTTCGATGATTCGTAACTCCTTCTTAATATATTTATGATCATTGAGTACTGAGGAGAAAACAAGGACTCTTCAAGCATAGAAATTTCAGCTTTCTTACTGCCTTATTAAGTTTTCATTTTTACATTTTCTACACATGTTGTACATGAAACTAACATGTAAGTTTCATAGAATTCATTAATATAACAGAAATTAATGACAACTGCGAATTAACATAACAATTTCCATCAGAAGCTGGCTATAGTCCATCAAATGTAAGGGGAAAAATCTGGCGCACGGTAACACTGAAAATCTTGCCGTGATGTCACCAGAAGAAGATCTATTCAACGACGCGTTGTATTCGCCGCCGTTACCTTACATATTTCACAGAACGGTCTTTACAAACTCCCAAAGATTAGACTGGTGCATGGTTTATAGTAGATTAATAATACCGAATTTGAGAATAAGATGATAAGGAGACGAAAATTCAACCTGGTGAGATGCGACTTGAGTTCAGTTTCATACTTCTAATTGCCTTTTAGCACCCTGCACAATATCACGTCTTCTTTTCGATCCGTAGCATTAATCGACGTGAAACGGAAACGGTAACGAAATTAAAGCTGGAGAAAACAATAATGGTGCTACATAATACTTCAAAATTTAAAAAACATAATTTTGATTGCAACATCGTCAATCGCATTCGTGTTTCAAGTACCTACGTTTGAACTTACTTGCGAGCAAGTTGAAGGTATTGTCCTTCCAATGAGCTATACTGAGTTTGTGAGACAAAAATGCACCAAATTTTGCCATTGTTAGTTCATCCTCCAATTTTCCCAATGACAAGCACAACATTCCAATTAGGACCTGTTTCACTCTGACTACAGTATACAGAGTCACTTTTGTATATCTCTGACCACGTGTACAGTATGACACTAATGTCGCAGATACCCAGCGATAATGTTCAATCATGGAGAGAAAAACTGGTTATAGAAATAATGTAAAGGCAGCAACACCAACATCTATTATCAATTTATTAGAACACAAGAATTAAATATGTCGTTTCTCTTTAGCTGGCAGCAAAACATGATATTTGTACTTATTTCGTTTCTATTGATAAATTCGGCCAGTTGTTGCCCTTAAATTATTTCTGTACTTTCGAACTTGAATGGTCAGTTAAATGAGGTACTGGAAAACTGGTACTTCACTCGGTGGAGAGTATAGTGATGCACACATGCCAACAAAGTGGCTCCCCAGACACCTCCTCGCGCCGGGAACTAGCCTTTCGAGTATTGCATCAGTGACCAGAGGGAAAAACTGGTACTCAAATAAATAAATGGAAGAAAATAGAGTTTGTAGGTTAAAAAAGTGTTCTTGTCGAAAGAAAATATTTCCCTAGGGGGAGGAGGAGGGTAAAAAGTATTTTCAAACAAGAAATTAAAAACAAAATATCCCCTAATAAAGTTTTTTTTGTTAGTTTGTTTACTTCTTCCTTTATTTTTCTTCCTCGATCCCTCCTATTTTTCTCTTTCCTTTTTTGTTGGTAAGAAAACTGTTTACTCAGTGAAATAAGACTGCTATTTTAGAAGTCTTATGGTACTTTAAAATTTATTTTCAAGAAAAACATTCTTGTTTTTTGTAAGAAGGGGTGTTGTTTGAGACTACAGGTATACGTTCTCTTGAAAGGGAGTTTTTTCTTCAAGAAAATGTTTTCTTCAAAAATCTAAAAATGATTTTCCTTTCAAAAAAAAAAATAAATAAAAAAAATAATAATAATAATAATAATAATAATAATAATAATGTTGAAAATTGTAAAAAAATTATTTCCTGACTCTTTTTTATTTATTTTTTACCTGCACGGAAAGTCCCTCATTACTTCTTTGCTATTCCGAATTCGTATAATTCTGAACTTTCCAAACAAATGTTTGAAAAAATATATGTAGTTTGTTACTGAGAGGAAATTGTGAAATACAACTTTTGTATTGCACCACGAACTGACAATTGCATTTTACCATTCTTTCCTCAGCTGTCATAAATACATTTTGTATCTGAATGGTTTCAAGGGACATGAAAATTATGTTCAATTACAAAAAGTTATTTTTTCATTATTCTTGAGGAAGCATGTAGTTTTTTTGTAGAAAAAAATTATTCGTCCATAAATATGCTTGTTTCTTCAAAAAAGTTTCTCATAAGAGGACACTTTTTTTTTGTCTTAAATTAGTCATTAGCATGGTGTTTTTTTTTTGTTTTTTTTTGAGGAAAAATATTTTTCTTTTCAAAGATAAATTTATATGTACAACTTATTCTATAAGTACTTAAAAAGTTTTTGGTGATAAAAAAAAATTTGCATGAATTTCCTTAAAAATAAGTCTTTTTTTTTTAAAGGAAAAATACGTTTCTTTTCAAAGATAAGTTAAATAAACTTACCTTTGAAAAGAAACGTATTTTTCCAACAAAACAAAAAACAACAACAAAAACCACTTATTTTTAAGGAAATTTATGAAACTTTTTTATCACTAAAAACTTTTTTAGTGTCTATAAAATAAGTTATATAAATTTATCTTTGAAAAGAAACATATTTTTCCTTGGAAAAAAAAACACAAAAAAACTTCAACTTATTTTATACTGAAAAAGTTTTCAGTGGTTAAAAAAAAAAGTTTCATAATTATTTTCTCTCAAGAAGAAATTTACAGCAGAAAAAATAAGTATTTTCCTCAAATTTTCAGAAAAAATTTATTGGAAAACGATTTTTCCCCGAAATATTTTTCTCTTTAACAGAAATTTTCTCAAAAGTTATTTAAAGAAACATTTTTCAAAAAAATTGATGGTTTGGAAAAACAATTATTCTTTGTTAATAATTTTCTTCAAAATATGTGTTTTTTGTGATTTTTTTAATGAATTTTTTTTCATACAATTATATATTTTGAAAAAAAATTAGGAAAAATATGTGCTCTTTGAAATATTGATATGTGTAATGTGTTGCATAAAAAGATCCCTTGTGGTGATACCAGGGCTGGAAACACGTTATTGGTAACGGTTACAGTAACGGTTACATAACGGAACAAAACGTTTAAGCGTTAAGTTACGTTACGTTACGGTAATTTGATCACGTTTAACAATTCGTTACGATATCGTAACAAATGCAATTTTTCTCGTTATTTTACTGCATTAAAAAAAAATATATTGAAAATTGAAAAATCTGGAAATTGCCAACCGTCCATCCTTTGAATGAGTTGATAAGATGATAAGAATAATAAGTTGATATTGTTTGATTAATAATGATCATCTTGCATCTTCACTTCTTCAGTACCCAAGTGCAGTTTCAGTTTGAAAATTGAGATTGAAGTCGCCAAGGTTTGTACTTTGTAGCTATTTTCAATTCTAACTTTATTAATTTTTTCTTGTTGATCAAACATAGTAGTAGACTACAGATTTCTCATGATTTTCCAGTTGTACAGACATCAGAATCTGGTGTGATTGGCAGTGTTGTTAGACATAACAAAACAAAATGACAAAATGACAGTTGAATTTTAGGAATTTTGTCATAATGACAAAACCATTTCTCAGTTTTGTCATATGACAAAATGGAAATGACATAACAAAAAAATGAATCAATGACAAAACAATTTTGTCATGACATTTTGTCATTCCAATATTACGTTGGTGGAAAAGAACAAGGATCAAGAAGTTAAGAAAGACTAGAAGAACATGGTATTAGTGTCTTAGAAAATGTATCTAAACCAACCTATGCATTACATCTTTTTTCTCAGACACTTTTTGTTGAAGAAGTGATCAGCTATTAGCCATCAGTCAAAACTTAAGAAGTCAACCCAAGCCAGAGGAGTGATCACGTATGATTTACTGGAAGCGTGTAGCAAACTTCAACTATCATTAAGTCGATTAGAAATTCACTTTCAAAGAAAATTTGTCCTAAATTCGACTGCATCATCACCAAAAAATTAAATTATAATCAGTTCTACTGGTGTACTGGCAGAATAATTTTTACTCGTTTTATTACCCTACTAAAAATAGCAGTGTTTCTATTTGAAAGTACACAACATGGTCACTCACTCATTTTCACCCGCTAACCAGAGATGGAAAGCAAGCTAAAAGCTGAAAGCGGAAAGCCAAAAGCGAAGAGTTTTATACGTAAAAAGCAAAAGCTGAAAGCAAAAGCTAGAACGCACAAATGATTGAAAGCAAAAGCAAAAGTTTTATTTTTTACAGCTTTTCTAATATTTATCTATTTATAAATTATAATTTCAAATTTTCATTTTTATTTCCATTATCTCAATGGTCAGTGCAGTTAATGTATTCACTGGTAAGCAGTGTTGTGAAAAGCTATTTATAAAAAATATAATGTTGTACAAAATAACAAAATATTCAAAATTTAGGAAAAAAGCTGAAAGTCAAAAGCGGAAAGCTGAAAACTTATGATTTTTGCATTGAATAGCAAAAGCCAAAAGGGAAAGCTAAATATGAAAAAATTTGAAAAGCAAAAGCTAAAGTTCTATTTTCCAAGGTCAGAAGCTAAAGCCGTTAGCAAAAGTTTTATCATATGGCTTTCCATCTCTGCCGCTAACAACCGCGCACCGCGTAGGCAATTTTGCAGCGCACTCTAGTGCAGGTTTAAATCCCAATTTCTTTTTAGCCTCCAAGTATGCAACCTTTGTTAAAATATCATTGGTGATTGGTAGGATTGGATTGTATGTAAAAGTAGTAAAATACCTGAAAATTTGTGGATATGACAAAATGACAAAATAATTTTGTCATAACATAACAAAATTATGAAAAAACAAAATTACAAAACTCATGACATAACAAACAAAAAAAGTGAAATGCTCGTCCGACAAAATGACCAAAAATCGTTTTGTCTAACAACACTGGTGATTGGGTGATTAAGTCCATATTTGTTATGATTCTTAAGTTAAAATTAATTACAATGTCTATTTTCATGACGCAGATTGATGACTTTTTTTTTTTTTAGTGGGTACCTATCTATTAAATAACCCCTTTGTGTTCTTTTTGTTTCTTACTTTTTTTATATAATAAAAATAAACAAAATAAACTTGAATACTTGTTATAATGTTCTAAATAATTTCTAATATTCTAAATTCTGATTGATATTTTGATTTCTGTATTCTGTTAAAACCATAGATCTTACTAGTTAACTAGTGCTACTATACCAACCAATACCAACATAAAATTTATGTTATGAGCCGCAGAATTGAATTTTGTCTCTGAACAGTCTGAATTGTGATTTTGATTCTGAATTTTGTCCCAAAAATGTAAAATTAAAATTGTGAAACAGACTGAAAAAAAAGTTGAAAAAAAACCTTTTCACTTTTTAGGTTATAGCTTTGTCACAAAACAAGGAAATATTAAAAATTAAAAAAGGAAATTTACAAGGGGGGGGGGGGGGTGAACCATTATAACGTTATGTAACCGTTACTACCATAACGAGAAAGTTTGCCATAACGTTATCATAACAGTAACAATACCGGAACGTTACGTTACGTTATAACGGGTACCACAACGAAATGATTCCGTTATTCCAGCCCTGGGTGATACAGGATTTTTATTTTTTGAGTCCAGTACCACTTATTGTCAAGGTCTACAGAATTGAGGTGGCTCGCATACATTCTTATAGATGTTGGGCTTTTGTGAGTCAGCACCCATCATTTTGCGAACCACACCAATCAGTGGTGCCGGACTTGTAAACTCAATATTTTGAAATCACTACAAGGGACCTTTTCAGGCACTACATCACATTTCTTCTAATGTTTTATTTTCTGATATTATTATTTTTTGTTTCGTTTTATTTCACTAAGGAAGAAATCTAGAAAATTTTTTTGAGTGATATAACATGCTCTTTTCAAATATTTTCCCCACGAAACTTGTGAAGATTTTTTTCTTAGAGAAGGGAAGTTCCTTTTTGAAAAATTCTGAAGTTTTCTTGAGGACATATTTTTTAAAGGGAACTTCTGTTTCCAAGAAAGAAAAAAAAATTTAAGAAAAAAATTTTCTAAAGAATACGCTATGTACCTATTAAAATTTTCTTGAAAAAGAAGCCAAGTGTTTTTTTTTTTTAAATATAAATTAAGAAAGTGGTGTTCCCTTGATGAAAAATGCATTTCTTAAAAAGTTTCTCCACGCAAACGCTTTTATAAGACTTTTTTTTTTTTAAATGTCATTTTCAAAAAAGTTTTACTGATTTTTTTTTTTTTCCAAAATTGAAAATGTATTAACAAATTTGGATCCGATGCTGTTCCTGTTATCCATTTTCAATGAGTGAAGAGAGCAGAAATAATAACAGGCGACGGAACAATGAAAAGATGTCGGACATTAGGGCAAATGGGGGGCTTGAGTCCTCCCGCTCCCTAGAAAATTTTAAAATTACGCACAGAAGGCGGAGCAGACAAAGATACGTTACCCATATTCTGCGACCGAAGGAAGTAAATAATTCAGCCCCTCCCCCTCCATGAAAAGCTATTTGCCTTTATGATGGAGGGAATGGTGGATACCATGTACCAAACCGCAGTTCTGTTTTTCGTTCTGGTAAAAACCTCTTCCATGTTAACTCATTTCGGCTTCAATTTCATGAAGGCGTTTCTGGTAAAAACCTCTTCCATGTTAACTCATTTCGGTTTCAATTTCATGAAGGCGTTCCAGCGTCTCAATAGTTATTGGTACTTATCAGTGCGCATTTTCTTAGAGTCGAAAATCAGAACATCAGATCAATTTATTCCTATACAGTGTCGGTATCGATGAAGTATCCATGAAATTCCCATCAAGTTCAAACTCAATTCCCGACTCGCCCAAATTAGAATTTCGCACCAATTCGACATCTACAACCCAAAGGAAGTTCTCTTCCGACCCCCCCCCCCCCTTCACAAACACACACACACCTCTCATATTGCAACACGAATACGATTGCGATTTGAAATAAAATTTACGATTACGAGTATAAAAACAAAAAAGTTTGAAACATCGAACACTTCGAAGAGTTTGACTCATCATCATAAACTTAAAAGGGGGACAAAATTAAAAAATAGTAGAGGAGACGGCCTGATTATGAGATAGGGTTTGAAAATGAGATAGTGATATTTCTCGGAACGTTAGGTGCTGCGCTCTATCTGAATCGCGTCAAGCAGTGTTTAGGTGCCGTATGCGCCTTTCAGTTGTTATTTTTAACATTTGTGAATTTATGGTTTGTTCATCACCAATTAATTGTTGACTCTTGCGAGTGTCAATGTTTTTTTAACCAGAATTAAGACTGAAAATGTTATTAAAAAAATGCGGTGAAGAATTCCCGCAAAAGAAGTAAGTAGTACTCTAACGTATGTACCTTAAGAATACAATCAATTACTTTTGATATTTTGGTATAAATCACGATTATGACTTTGCACCTCGAAAAATACGTGGTGGTTCGAAATATGAGCCACTTGATAAAAATCAAAAAATTGCAATTTTTAAAGCTAATTAACTGATTTCTTTTTTTACAGATGAGACGAACAAATGACAAAATGGTTGTGGCCATTCGCGATGCGTTGAAAAGGAAATATGGCTTTTTAAAAGTTTCAAAAGTTTACGAAATTCTTGTCAATGCTTGCTCGTTCTGTATAAAAAAAAAAAATACAATTTGTGATTCAAGCCAAAATGGGACGAAAACCAGTGCTGCTTCCAGAACTGGTTGATTAGTATGGACGCGAATTTTGTTCTTGATCTAATGCTGTTATTCCAAAAAATGTTTGTACTTGTCAAAGTGTGTGTTTATTTAGTTCATGTAACGACATAAATGAAGTTTTTCAATGATTTGAACGTTTTGAAATATATACTTTATTGTAGGTGTCTCATATTCGTACCCCCGAAAAATCTTCAAGATTCTTTTTTGTAATTTAAAAAAATACCTTCCTAAATTACATTACTGGGAATTTCGACCCCAGATTCCCAAAAAAGGCTACACTAAGCACCACCTAGCGCAATTCCCATCTCGTTCGATCCATTCCATTGAAATCTCCGTGAGATCAAAACTGGTATCTCATAATCGGACCATCTCCTCTAATTAGGATAGAATTTTCAATTGGCGATGCCGGCAGAAAAACGTGAAATTATGGCCACAAATAATCACAATCTCAGACATACATACGTACAGTTAGTTTCTTTCTCTCCGCGAGTTCTCGATATTCTCGAGGTTCGATCTCGCGATCGGACTCGAGAAGACTTCTTCAGCATATACTCTCCAGTTCTTTCAAACGTTTCATCTGCGCCTGCCTTCGTTTATATTCGTGGAACTCCTCCTTCATCGCTTGCACGCGGGCCTCGATCTCGTCCTGCTTCATCGGCGTCGACAGCGGCTTCGTGCGCACCGCCGGCGGCAACGGCGTCAGCACCAGCTCGGTGGGCGTCGGCGACGCCGGAAATATCGGGTCGAACTCGTAGTGGTCGTCCACGCTGAGCGGCTTGTTGCTGGTGACCGAGTGCGTCGGCGACGGCGTGTAGTCCAGCCACGTGCGCAGATACGGCGGCTTCACCGACGGCACGCCGCCGCCTGAGGTCGACGGTAGCTGCGGCGGCGGCGGCGGCGGATGTCGATACGGCGGCAGCCTCCACTCGCCGGTGCCGGTGCTGCCGGTCTGGTGCGACGTGTTCTTCGATCCCAGACCGCTGGAGCTGGAGCGGCTTTCCGGTGACGTCTCCGGCGGCAGGTTCACCAGCTCGGGCGCGCTCCGAGCGTAGCGCGCGTGCCGGCTGGGCAGCCTGGAGAAGCGCGGCCGGATCACCTTGGACGGGCTGTACGAGTTGAGTATGCGCTCGTTCTCCTCGCGGATCACCTCCAGCGATGGTAACTCGTTGCTGAACTGGTCGTGCACGCTGCGTATGGTACGCTCTGCCGAGCTGGGATGGCGGACCGAGCTGAGATCGCTGAAGTACGCGGGCGACATGAACGGCGACCAGACGGTGGACGCCGGCGAACTGGACAGGAAGGGCGTGTGCGCCGAATAGATTACGGAGACGGCAGTGTGCGGCGTTTGACCTTGAGGAACGTTACGACTATCCATCGAGATTTCCGATCGGTGGGAGCTGAGATCAGGTTGAGGGCTGAGCGTGGCCGGCCGGCCGCGCGTGGCGAATAGGTCGCGGAAAGCGGGATGCGTCAGGAATCCGCCGTCGTCTATCGAACTGCTGATGCTACTGGATCTAGAGCTGCTGAGCACGAAGCGGCCGTCGGGGGCCCGCGAGATCGGACGCACGCGCCGGGTCGCGTACAAATCGGCGTCGTAGTCCGGCTTGCCCCTGGCGTAGACGCAGGTACGGTGCGGGTGCGCGACGCATTTTAAAATTAGGTTGAACACGTTGTTTACACGTGGTACTCGGGCCCGCTCAGACCTGCAAGAACAAAGAAAAAAAGCGTCCGTGTAGCAAGCCGCGAGTAAAATCATGTTCTTCCGGCTGCCGAGCTCCGGTATGTGTTCCGGACTCGAGTCGAGAACGAATCAAGAAAGTTTCGGGATGAAAAACCAGTTCGCATGATTTGAAGTGGTCAAGAGGCCACAAGTCATGGGCTTAGAGGCATTTGCTGCTTCGGGTACATCGAAACATGTAAAGGGAATGGGAACGGTCACAATCACTGTGGTGTCGCGGGAACACGAGCATGACAAAAAGGAATCACTCACTGCTAAAAGAACAGCGGAATGTACATGAAAATAGGCTTTTCTTGCGTAGTTGGACTCAGTTAAGCCAGGAATATACATGAGGCAGAGCGGCTAATTACGACAACGCAGCCAATGCCTCAGGTTGCCTCGTGCGGTGTTCGGACCCAATCCGATCGTAGTCGGTACATCAAAGTGGGCAAGCTCAAATTGGCCTGGATCATTGCCTCGTGCGTCGTGTATCCAACAGACCCGCGAGGCCGAACGAGGCAAACCGAGGCAGCCATTTTCGGCCTCGGGTTGCCTCTGCCTCAAGTGTATTCCGGGCTTTACACGAATAAAGGTTGAGGATCAACAGCGGTTGGTGAAACAGACTATTCTGGCAGCCAGGTGAGTAAGGTGGTTAATTTAATTACCATCAAAAATGGAAAATTGTGGATAAATTTTAGCAAAAAATATTGAATGGAAGTGTCTGACAATCATGCTAACAGAACCTACACTCAAATGGGATTCCAGACATGCAGCCGCGGAAGCATAGCAAATGCAATTTTGATCTCATTTGAATTATTATTCACTATATGAACTAAAGAGACGGTCAACATGCACATACTGTTTTCACAACTGTTATGAAAACCGAGTAAATATAAAATAAATAGTACTTAAGCTTCATATTGTACTTGATACATAATTAAGAAAAGCACAAAACGCAAAATGTCACCACTGTTGAGAACAGATTACACATTGGCATATCATCAGTAAGCGATAAATAAATTAAAAGAATGGGAACTTCGAGACCAGTGGCAAGGATTTCAAGGCGCAGCCTTTTTTTTAATAGCAGTTTGGTCTTCACAAAGGTCATCTCTGGACAGGTTAAGAAGTTGATGCCGTCCTGTATAGCCTACCATTTGATATAAAATGTCTTGGTCCTACTGTTCTAAATAGTAGCCGAGTCATACTATGTCAGGTCCTTGACCCCCTCCATTTTCATCAAACTGGTTGGGAATGTTCCAGTGTGTCCCAGTAATACGTCTGCAAAACCATTACGCACAACATTTACTCTCGAATTTTCGAAATTCTCCGAACAGATCTACAAGGTGTGCCAAAACAGTTGACCTGTTTTTAAACGCTTACCACGAGGCAACACTGATGCGTAGGCAATTTTTCCCCCATGAAAATATTCGGCTATGTACGCCATTTAGTAAGCATGGCTCTGTAGCCCGGAGAACATCGCGGATTCAGTGTAGAAACTTTTATTCTAAAAAACAGTGCTGTGGCCTGTGGCTACTCAGCGCGCATTTCGAGAACAGTTTAAACTGAAAAGACACAATCTCGTTCCCTCTCCAAAGGCAATCCTGTCGCGCTTCTTCTCCCCTCTCTGAACGTTATTGGTGATGCCCTTGAGTCGAACATTCTCGGTCCATCGCTTGATTGCCTTTGGAGAGGGAACGAGATCGTGTCTTTTCAGTGTAAACTGTTTTTGAAATGCGCGCTGAGTCGCCACAGCACTGTCTTTTAGAATAAACGTTTCTACACTGAATCCGCGATGTTCTCCGGGCCACAGAGCCATGCTTACTAAATGGCGTACGTAGCCGAATATTTTCATGGGGGAAAAATTGCCTACGCATCAGTATTGCCTCGTGGTAAGCGTTTAAATACAGGTCAACTGTTTTGGCACATCCTGTAACTAGTGTTTGGAACCGATTCAATTTCTCGTTTTGATCGATTTTGGGCTTTATATCTTTCATTTTGGTTGGTTTCAGTTTGGAACTTCCATTTAACTTGCCACTAGGCTTTGGTGTCAGTCACGAGACCATTTTAAAATACTGAAATAGTTTTATTTCGGTCTTTCATTGCTGGGCCGGCTTTAGTTATGGTCTTCACTTTAATAAGGAATCGATTTCAGTTGGGCTCAAAAAATCTTTCACAAACAAAACAAGAAAACTGTCATTTTTATAGTCAAAGCCGCCATAATTTGAAACCAGCCATATAAGGTGTAAACTGGAGCATCGACGACTTACTTGAGAATTAGCAGGTTAATTATTCTGTTGATCAGTTCAAATATTCAGCGCTTAAAATTTCAACTATCTGTGAAAATGCCCCCCCCCCTCTCCCTTGGGGCCTTCGAGGAAGGATAAGAAAATGTTTATTTATTTGATTTTCGAAGAAGAAAAAAAATCTGCACCAGATATGATAAAGGCGAGATGCCGGCTGTGTTCTTAATCAAGCTAGTCTTGAATTTCCCAGTGGAGTGAGATTGCTTGCCTTACTGTCTGTCTACCTGACCGTGTTTTCATACTTATTCGTCTTTCTTTCTCTCTTTCTGTCTGTCTGTTCGACGGTGTCTGTGCATTTACATGATGGAAGCTCATCACTGCAAAGCCGGCCACTGACTTCCTATATCTAACAGGTCAGTTGGCAGAACTGCCAAGAGTAGCCTCCATCACAACTAGGGCAGTATAGTTTCATCCGAGTATACCGGATCACCAGATTGTTGCAACTTTGGCCTATCAAAAGAAAATTGACTATACAATAAACACTGCATCACACCGCGTGACCAGTTTTCGTTTCATGGAATAAAGTTGCAACAATAAGGCAGTCTGGTATACCCGGGTGAAACTATACTGCCCTATAACAGCTAGAGAACCTATAAACACAAGTACACGCATACGCCATATTGCAGCACACCATGCCTGTGGATGCCAAATCCGACTATGCGGAGCGTATGGCGTAGTCAGTTCGGCATCAACGGGTGCGGTTGTATCCAAAATGGCATACGCGTGTACTCGTATTTACAGTGCTTTATCACAACTAGATCTCTGAAATCACGGGCATACTAAGCCGCCATTTTGATCCTTACTTCTTCCAATAATAAGTCAACATGTCGCGGTACACACAGCAAGCCATGATTGAAGTTGCATGGGGAATGAAAGGATAAAAAATGGCGACTTTGGATACTCATGCTTACAATACTAGGGCTCTATAGTTTCACCTGGGTATACTAAGCCGCCATTTTGGTTCATACTGCGCCCGTGGATGCCGAATCCGACTATGCGGAGCGTACCGCGTAGTCAATTCGGCATCGACGGGCGCAGTATGAACCAAAATGGTGGCTTAGTATACCCAGGTGAAACTATAGAGCCCTAACAATACCATATAGCAACAGAAGAGTCCAGTTCTCCTAAGGTTCTATAGTTTCACACGGGTATACTGGACCGCCATTTCGATTCCTCACTAGCCCGAACATCCTTAATCACCCGTGCGCGAACGAGAGCGAGCGCGTCCAATAAATGCTCGGACTAAATTAGGAATCAAATGGCGATGCAGTTATACCCGTGTGAAAGCTATAGTAGAGGGGTTCTCCCTGTCGGCGTTGAACCGGATACAATAATAGAAGCCAATTCAAACACGCCAACATGTACCTCGAGTTAATTTATATGTTATCGCAATTTAACGCGATACATTTCACGCCAGATCTAAGCATATGAACTAATCACTACAGTCAAATTCAAAACTGCCCAACAAAATAAAAATAAGCTAAAATTAAAACATGAAAAACAATATTGGTGCAAGTGAACATTAATAATAAATACCAGTGTGTGCGCGTGTGTGCAAATACTATCAACAGCTTGCTAATTCGTCACCTGTAATCCTTTAGACGCAGCAAAAACACAAAAATAGGAAAAATCACTTAGCTAATATAAAACGAGTACGTGAGTTCACAGTTGTCGCCGTCTTCTCTGTTTGAAATAATACACATATCCCATAGTTATGCCCATAAAATTAGTCGAAGTGAACTGGTTGGCTGTTTCATGGATATCACCTATCTCATATCTTGTATGCTGGCCCTGCCTAACTGCCCATTATATCCAAATTTGATATTGTTGTTACTTTTACTCTGACTTTCAGGGTCACATCACTGCATAAGCATTAACTGGCAAATAAGGTCATCAATATGATACTTGTAGACTTAATCAGCAAATTCACTGGATTATCAGAAGCACACATTTTTCTCATTTAAATGGACACTGCATATTCCTGAGTCTACTTGATCACAGATAAATCTGGGCACTTGTTTATGAATGGAATGATCGTTGGATAAGTTGACGACCCCCCCCCCCCCCAATGAACAAAAGTAGAATGGAACAACGTTCTCTAACAAGTGAAAAGAAATGAATATTTTTATTTTTCAACTGAACATGGATAGAATGTTTTGTTAAGACCCTGGACAGGTGCTTTTCTCAAGTGAACGGAAATGAAAGATTTTCTTTTTTCCAACGAATGTTTGAAGAGCAGTTTGTTCTTTAAGCGAACATGATGAGCATGCGAAGGAATACAATGTTTTTCATTTTTTAAGTGAATGTGAACAGAGCCAGCCATTCTAAGAAGTGGAATGGAATGAACGTTTCGTTCTTAACGAGAATGGAAAGTTTATTCCAATGAACATGAATGTATAACGTTTTATTTTCCAAGCGAATGTGAGCGAGCCATTCAGAGAAATGAATGTAAACAGTGTTAAAATACTCGCTTAATGGTATTCTACTGTGCTCTGAAAAGGACAAAAACACGTCTGTTTGTCTCCATTCACATTTACTCATTGAAACTAACAATGATAACTGCATTTTCTACACAATACTCGAAACATCATGAGTTATTGTGTTACACTACGCTACAAGTGTAAAGCTGAGTTCAGTTAACTCACCATATGACCTGTTAACAGGACACATGATAAAAACAAAATCATCTGTTTTAATTAGATTGTCCATATTGGAGTGATATGTTGTCAGAAGATGCTGCGTGACATCATGTGTCACAACTTGTGGGGTAGATACCATGTGTTAACACGCATCTGATGCAAATCAAAATGTTTAAATTTTTATAAAGTTGATCTTTTGGATTATGATGTGCTGTGTTGTGTTACCAGATCATATAATGTGTTAACACAAAATGTCAGTGAAATGTGAACCCGGCTTAGTATGTTTTCTTTTTCAAATGAATGTAAAAATGGAACGTTGCATTCTTCAAGTGAGCATGAACAAAGCATTTTGGCTTTCTAGTGAATATTAACAGAATGTTATGTTTCTCAAGTAGATGTGAATGAACATGTAGAGACTATTCCGAGAAATAAATGTCAGTTTTTCAAGTGGATACGAACAGATTGGAACAAGTAACGTTTCACAAAATGTATATCAAATGGAAGATCTTATTTTTCAAGTGATTGTGAATGGTATGTACTATTTTCTACATGAATGTGAGCGAGCCATACTAAGAAATGAATGTAAACAGTTGAAACGTTTTGTTCTTCAAGTGAATATGAACAGTATGGTTTGTTTTTCAAGTGAATGCAGCTAAATAGAAGGTTGCATTTTCCAAGTAAATGCAAATAGTATGTTTTATGTCTCAAGTGATGTAAATGGAAGGCTGTATTTTCTAAGTGAATACGAACACAAAGTGGATGTAAATGAGCATGGACAGACTATTCTGAGAAATGAACGTGAAAGGAATAGAACCTTTTGTTTTTCAAGTGAATGTGAACTAAATGGAACGATCAACTTTTAACAGAATGTTTCACTCATAATGTACCTAATCTTATGGAATAGTCGAGTTTTCAAGTGAATGTGAACGCACCAGGTTGTCTGTGAGCTCTATCCAGTTAAGAGTTTGCACGCCATATTAAATTAAAGGACAATTATATGCGAGGGCGCAAATAAAAAAGGACCACCTGACCAAAAGTAAAATTTTACAGGAAAAGCGTTCAAGACTGAGTTCTTGTTTTTCGTAATATTCTGTTACCAACATTTCAACCATAAAGGTTCTACACACTACCACACGCTCCTCTAATTTCTTGTCCGTTCTTTTTGGGGAAATTTTCCAATGTTTTCCGTAGAATTTAAATGTTTAATGTTCTCCGAAGAATTTCATCGAAAAACTTTATAGGAAAATTCTCCGATGATTTTTAAGAAATTTCATCGGAATTTTTGGAAAAAAATTCCAATACTTTCCGGAGAGTTTTTTCGTTAATCTTTAGAAAATATTTCCAATGTTTTCCAATGAATTTCATCAAAAGTTTTCGGCCAAATTTTCCGATGATTTTTAAGGATTTTCATCGGTAATTTTATCCAAAGAAGATCTTTAAAAATGTTCGGATAAATTTTCCGATAACTTTTGAACAATTTCATAGGAAATATTTGGGGGAAAACTTCGATGGTTTTTGAAGAATTTTATTAATAATCTTCAGAAAAAATGTTCTCCGAGGAATTTCATCGGAAATTTTCGGAAAACAATTCCGATAATTAACGAAGAATCTTATCGAAAACTTTTTCTTAAATTTCCAATGTTTTCTAAAGAATTTAAAAGTTTAATGATCTTCGGACAATTTCATCGAAAACTTGTCGGTAAAATCTCCGATGGTATTTAGGAAATTTCATCGGAAATTTTTGTGAAAAAAATTCCGATAATTTCCAAAGGAAATGTTTAGAAAAAATTACCAATGTTTCCAAAGAATCTCAACAAATTACTTTGAGAAAACATTCTGGTAAATTTTGAAGAATTTCATAGGAAATATTCGGGGGAGAACTCCGATGGTTTTGAAGAATTTTATTAATCGTCACAAAAAATGTTCGATGATCTCCGAAGAATTTCATCAAAAATCTTCGGATCCGAGTCTCTTAAACGATAAGAGTAGCCAGGAGGCATTCATGCAGCAGCATAAGTTGCCTACATTGTAAGATTGGAGGATCCCAGCGAGAAATGTGAGACTCTCCTTCAGCTGGTACGTAGACAACTCATCCTGGCAACGGGTAAATGTAATTTCTTGCTCTCGTATTCAAAATGGCAAAAAGAAAATATGTCCAGTATTCCTGGAAAATTGTTTTCGAACAATTTAATTTTACATAAGTACATGTTATTTCCTTTTTGTACTTTTTGATATGATAAATTTTGACTTGCCTCACTTAAAACTGTCATATCTCGCTAAATTGTCAAGATAGAGGTCTGGGGTTGGTTTTATTCAATTTCTAAGGGTTTTTACATAAATTTAGCCAAATAAAAGCAAAAATTGAAGAACTGGTCAACTGGTCCCTTTTCGTATGCGCCCTCACATATCTCGAATTAGTTCTATCAATAGAATAAATTCAAACAAATAAGTTTTTTTAGCCGACTTTCCAAGATTTGAAACTGTAGTTTTGGAAGAACAGATTCCTCATCCTCCCCACGGTGACACCTCTTTTTCATCATATTGTTAATCCTCTACAACTTAAAAAACAAATGAAGCCCTACCAGTCCACTTCGATATGTTAAAACACCAAACACCATTGAACGTATAAAATTGCGGTTAAATAAAATAGTCCAAGTGAAAGTATTTCTTTATTACGTAAATTTTCTTATAAAAGAGAGTCTTCGAACACAACTTATTTGACGTAAAGAAGTGCATTAACAAATTTTTTTTTTCATATAAAATAGGTACCTAATAAATATACATACTTATATGAGAGAGAATCCATTGGTAATAATATTATTGAAAGTATATAGAAAGAACCGCGAATTACGAAAATAAATAAAGATGAAAAATAAAAACGAAAACGGAAAATAGGAGAAAAACAGGTACATTATCAAAACGTACACACATTACACGAGGCGTTATAGAAATGCGTCTTCTACTCGAAATAAAAATCGTATTCACTTTTTACCCGAATTATTATTAGATATCGTTTTATTTTTAATAGTGACATTATGGTGCAAGCTCTAGGCTGAAGTCACGGTATGTATGTGATTCGGCAAGCCTGTACAAAACACAACAGGAATACGATTGTAGTACCACCGAAATTTCTGGAATATTTTAGTGACTAAGCGATTAGACTGGACTTTTATATTCATATTTTTATTGATCAGATTTGTTAATGCACAACTTTACCAAAATTTGCGATAGATTTTGGATAAGTTTCTCTTTTTCTTTCTTTCTTTTTTTTATTTTGGTTACTAGCGACGAAAATTCATTAATGCTGTGTGTTGAATAGAAAACGACACAATGCAAACTATGTTAATTGTTTTTGTGAAGAAAACTGCGTACGAATATCAGAAACCTTTCACTATGAATTCGATAAAACGAGGAAATGAATAAATGTGAAGACTTACTTATTTAATGGTACTTGTCTTACAGTTGAGATCTGGCCACCATTACGAGCATCCGTGATCCGGCATGCTACCATGTTGTACGCTGAAAACACAGTTCGACAAATGTTAGAATTTCGTGCTTTTGAAACCGCAAACATACACACATTTACAGACTTTACAAAACATTTGTTTTCTAGTTAACTACAGAAACCCTTCTGGAATCTTCCTTACAATTTAAAATGGAGTAGAGGAAACCCTTCTGAAATTTTCCTGACGATTCAAAATAAAGCGGAGGCTGAGAAAATCATTTCCGCTCACTATAGTGTATAATGAGATTCGATAATTGAATAATATTTTCCGAGTTGACTCTCATCCTCGTTTTGAAAACCCTCTCACTCTGTAACTGATAGCAAAAAAGGCAACCGGTGTTCCATAATGCGTCTTACTCCAGAAGTGTCTCTCACAGACCCCAGGTTTGAAGGTATCTTCAGCCTTCATATAACTAGATGTCACATATTTTCTGACAGCAGTGGAACAGGACATCTCAGCGGAAGTATCCCAAGACTTTGAGTGCTTGAATCACATTGAAAACATGTGCAGTACTTTCTGGTAATTTCACGCTTATACACGTCCGACGACCAAAATGATAACGAGAACTACACTAGAAGTATGTTTGGGCATTTCTTTTCATTAGAAGTTCTCAGTTTCTCGTATGCATTCCCCCTAATTAATTATACACTTCATTACTTGTACATATAGTATGCATGAAGTCTACCGCCAGTGCGCAAAAACCCGCCAATAACCCAGGTATTAATGGGGAACCAAGGGTAACTGACGGGTTTCTGAGTAATCTGAGAAGGGTGACTGAGGGTTGCAAATGGGTAACTGTACCGCAGGTAACCAGAGGGTAACTAAATCCCACCAGTTACCCAGGTCACTAAACGGGAACCCAGGGTATAACTGACGGGTATCTGGGTAATCTGAGGATAACTGAGGGTTGCAAATGGGTAAACTTTTCCGCGGGTAACTAGGGTATCTGACTGCGCATTGAGTGTACATGTATGTATATCGAGTGTCTCATCCACACTTGACCAAAGTGACATTTTGACGAAAAATGAGTTTAATACATATTCTTATAGATCTCGATGCCCTCTATCGGGCTACACTCGCAAATGACGAATTACTTCCTTTTTTAGCCAGCTAGATGGCGTAAACCATTTGAGCCACGTATACAACACAACGTTCTTTATAATTTTCAAATCGCTCTCCTGAAAAAATAGTATATTTTGCAACAAGTGCAAGAAGCGCGTTATTCGTGACGAGTGCGAAGTTTACAGCACGAGCAACTCGAGTGCTGCAAAACGCACGAGCGAATAACGCGCTTCTTGCAAAAGTTGCAAACTATACAACATATTTTTTAACACATGCTCGAAAAGCAGTAGTTTAAAATAGGAGTTGCTGGAACGCTTAGGTATCAAAACACGCATAAGCGACGAAAACGACTAGTGATCCCGATCTCAAGATCGATCTGTAAAGATCGATCTTTTAATCGATCTTATCGATCATTTAAAATTCTCGATCAAGATCGATAATCGATCATTTTGGTCATGATCGAAATTTTGATCTTTCACAAAGAAAGTAACAACAGAGAACGAGAGAAAACAGAGAACAGACCTCTTTTGTGACAAATAATTTAACAAAATTTTCAACTTCAATAAATTTTCTAGATTTTTTACTCATTGACAGCGAGAAATAACCAAAATTCATTTGGATTTTGCAGATTTGCAGATGCAGATAAACTTACACCAGTAAAAAAATTCTCTGATTGATCAAGATCGATCTTATCAAAAATCGATCTTTTTACATAAGATCGGATCGAATCGAATATCGGAAGTCGTATGATCGAAAATTTCGATCAAATCGATCTTTTTTGAAAGATCGGGATCACTAAAAACGACACGCCTGTCCGTTTAGTGTGAACCTTCCTTCTACTGCCAACTGCCAAGTAAACATACTGTTTTGACGTCACTTGTTTGCTCTAATGCAGAACTGGATTATTTTTGCATCCTTTTTGGTGTATTGTTTATGCACTACATTGTCGATTTGGAAATTTTACTTCTTGCTCTGAAAAGTGGTTACAAATAAGACGCATTTCGAGCATGTAGAAGAGAAAAAAAAGTTTTTGTCACTTAGGTCAAGTGTGCATGACATAATCGATACACATCAATTATTTTTTTATTTTATTTTTAATTTACATGCTTTGACCCAAGGTAAGTGGGCGGTACCTCAGTCGACGCAACCACCTTCGATCGCCCATTTTTGGGCATAAGCCTCTGTCAGGGTCTTCCACCTTTCCCTGTCCCCCGCTATGGTGGGCCAGGATGGACCAAAATTTCCCTTTATTTCATCACCCCATCTCGTGACTGGCCTCCCCTTTCCCCTTTTACCCTCATGTGGAACCCAGGTAGTCAGAAGTTTGCTCCATTTTGACCCGGAATCCCGCATAATGTGTCCTGCATATTTGAGTTTGAGTTTTTTCACAACTTCGCCAACACTTTTCATTTTTGTTTTTTCTTTTATACTTTGAATCCGAACATGGTCTTTTTGTTTAATTTTTAGAATACTCCTCAACATAGTGTTTTGGGTAACCTGAATCTTTTGCATTTGCTTTTTGGTTGTAGCCCATGTCTGAGCTCCATATGTCAAGACTGGAAGAACCGTACTTTCAAGGACTCTGACCTTAGTGTTTAATTTCATATTGCTTTTCAAATTTTTTTTTTGTAACCAAAATGCTTTCCAGGCATTTGCCCTTCGAATTTTTAGTTCTTTTTCCGTTTTATTGTCGAAAGAGAGGGTTTGTCCTAAGTACTTATATTCTGGCACTATTTCGATAATTTTGTCATCAAGTTTGATTTCTTCCAAGTTTTTTATATTTGTCATAATTTTAGTTTTGGATTGATTTATAGTTAGACCCATTTTTTTCACTCTCCCTCCTCAAGTCTTCTGCCATCGCTATCAGTACCTTACCACTTTTGGCAATGACGGCGATATCATCCGCAAACCTGAGATTATTCAAGTATTTCAAGTTGAATAAATTGTGCCCTCTCATTTTGATTTTAATCCCCTTATTTTTCCAGTTGATCTTACAAACACGCGAATCGATTCAGCCAATCCCAAAACCACAGTATTTCACTGATTCCAAATGACAACGAATAGTTTTACCTTTTTCTTGTTTCCTTCGTTTCCGCTTATTGCATATCTTGACGGCACAAATAGACAAAATGATGGCCACGATGAAGAACAGGATGCCTCCTACAACACCGGCGGTGACCGCTTTCTGCTTCACGCGCGCTGGAACGACGAATTTCAACTCCTCGCTACTCTCGTACGTGTTGTTACTGTGAGCCAGCACTCGAAAATAATACGTGCGTCCGCCGACCATGTTTTTGACTGGAATTCAAAAAGAAAGAAAGAAAAAAAAACAAAAAAAAACACGATTAATTGAAACAAGCAAGGCAAAAGAAAAAGAAAAGACATACCCTGGTGTTGTTCTATAGTTTAATATTCTCTTCGGATGATTACTGATTTCGAAGATACCGTGTAATTATAGCCTTCGGAGCGTTAAAATACGGTTTTTCCCTTATCAAAACACGTACCTATAGTCGAGTATAATGGATGCGGCGTGCCAGCATACTTTTTAGACGTTCCACAACCACCTCCTTCCCTCCTACGGCCCTTTTCGTCTTCATTTATATCAACAGGATGATGCGTAATCATCGCACGTATTCATCTTGCCCGGAGTTCGACATTCGAGTATCTTTTTCGGGATCAAGAGGAGAATGCAGGGAGACAACATTTGAAATCGCCACCACTACTCGGGCCTATTTCGAGCAAAACTGTCAGACGCGAGGAAAGGGATGCAGAGAACTATACCGAATTACTACAGCTGCAGAACAACCTATGCGATAAAAGCCTACCCGGCTCTCCAATAGTCTCTGTACAAATTAGGTACGCTTGCTACGAAGAAGTAAAACTCACCAATATATTTTGTTTCATCGGCTCGGATCTTCGTGTTTTTCGTCAAGTCTTTCCAATCCTTATCGGTTCGGTACATGATGGTATAGTACTTCAACAGCTCCGTCCGTTCTTGAGGAGGAGCCCACGTTAAAAGGAAACCGCTATCCACCTCGTTGATGCTCACGTTTCGAGGAGGACCTGGGCGAGGACCTACGTGCAAACAAACCAATACCAGTGAACAGAGGGCTCAGAGCTACACACTTCGAGGTGTTGCATTTTTTCAAGGTAGCGGGGAAAGACATTTCAACTGGAACTGTCATTGCAGCATTTCCGTATGAGTGTCAGATACGAACCCTGGAAGCTGCGAAGTCAAAAATTTCAAGGATATTTCGGAGCTATGAAATATCCGCTAGATACTTAATTCAGTCATCTGACACCCTTGACGTACTGTCAGAAAGTATGTAAGCAATGAACCAGGGCAGTCATTACATACCTGTTTATATCTGTATTGATAATGAACATCACATCCAAATGAACAGTAATACCTATAACACTTGACCAACTGAACCTACTATATCTGTATTAGCAAACTACCAGAAGCGATACTATACTGCCTTCATAAATACTGGAGACATCTTCAGCCATATTATTCTCAACATGTGTATCAATATCATATAGGCAAATTCTTAACCCTTGACCACAAATTATCCTTAATACACATCCTAATATCATATCTACGATCATATTTTATTCGTCTACAGCTATAATGACCAACCAGCAATGACTAATTACTTCATAAACTTCTAAAATATTCCATCCAATTTCTTGGTCTTCCAGTTCTTTTCATTACAAATGACCTACAAATTGCCATCAGATTTTTCTTTTTTAATCCTGAAAAATACTTTATCTGCAAGTGATAAAACACCCAAATAAGCAAGAACACACGCATCAAACAATATCAAATCATCATGGAATCAGCCAGTCAGCAGACTTTATCATTCATCCCCACATCGATGTTAACGTGTATCTCAAATGAAACTATTCACAAGGCCGCATGATATCTCAGATGAAATTATCTAATGTGCCTCATATCAATATTGTATCTTCAAGCCAAACATCCTGAAGACTCTTTTATCAATATCATACCATGCATCAATAACTTCTTAGACTGTACATACTGCCCTGATTCAAAACAAATTTTGTCAGATAACCCCGATACGCAAAAACCCGCCAGTTACCTGTGGAAAAGTTATCCTTTTGTAACCCTTCGAATACCTGGGTAACTGACGGGTAAGTACAGAGCTACATGGATAACCCTCTAGTTACCCGTCAGCTACCCTCGGAAACCCTTTAGTTACCCGAGTAATCGACGTGTTACAAACGGGTAACTTTTCCGCGGGTAACTGGCGAGATTTTGCGTATCAGGGTAGGCACTTCCAATACGTCGCTTCAATGACGGACAGTACTAAGCGACGTTAAGCACCGCGAAGGTACTGGTACTTAGCATACTTTGTAACTGAATGCCAATGTAACTCAGTACTGACTGTCGTTTCAACAATGAAATAAATTTTCATGTTCTGATGTGCTCAAGCTAATATCAGAACGGGAGATCTACCAATTATTGCCAGTGCCAGAAAACTGACAAGAGAGAAAAGCAAACAATGTACAAGTAAGGCGCGTTTCAGCTGGTACATCCATCGCAAAATCGCAAACTTAATTCATACATAATTAAGAAAAATAATGAATAAAAAGCACCAACCTCTAAACGAATGAATAATAAAAGCTCCGAGGCTAGAGTCGGTGGGGAAAATTATGTTACTACAATCTATTACATCTGCAAAAAACATACACACGATCGTCTATAAGCAATATAATAAATAACGAAGCAAAATGAAACAATAATGCAGAAGAAAGCAAACAGCTGAAAATAAAATTTTAACATATGAATAACTAAGTTTATAAATGCTCCAAAATTGTACAATGACAGAAACTTGCAACTATCGATGAATAATGCAAAAAAGAATCCAGCGTAATATATGGCCATGACGCTACAACAAAAATGCAAAACTGATGGCGAGACAACAACGAATAGCACGTGACGTCGATATATAATTCGAATTTACTCATTCATCCTTCAATAGGATGACTTTGCTAAGCCCTGAGCATTTGAAATTAAATGTACGAAAAGCAAGTAAACGTATATCGTGCATTAAAAATATAGATTCAACATTCCATATTGCAATTTGGTAATTGGAATAAACCAGGAAGGTCAAGTGATCAGAATAAAAAAAAAAACATAGATTTGATAAAGACATGATGATGTTGTTGCCCAAAACAGAGTTCAACTGCAGAAGAATTTGTAATTTTACAGATGAAAAATAAAGAATCAGTACTATCAAATGGCGTACTACGAGCATCCAAAATGAAAGGCATTATAAATAAGTACCTACTATTTATGGACATGAAAACTGTATTCCAGCCTCTGACGAGTTTGTTGGAGATACAGAATGTTGCTAATGTTCTAGAACTGATTATACTTACAACTCAATAATGTTAGGTATTCAATAAAACAAATAAGTATCTAAGAACAGTACTTAGCAACAGATATCCAGGCACTGACAAATGATACTTAGTATCAGATATCCAAGTAGGTATGCCTACTGACAATCAATAATTATTAATGGAAATTATGACATAAGTTCACAGGTATGAAAAACATATCAGACGGTACTCTCATGAAAACTGAGAAATTCTCATATGAATGTGTGAGAAAGAAGAAAAAAAAAGAAATATCATCTGCACAATAATTTGAATCATGTTTCTCAGTGATAGGTACAAGATACAGCTGAGAACTAATGTTCGAAAATGGGGCGATTTAGGAAAATAAACACAGTATAACATGACAACCTAGCATGAGATCACTGGTATAAAGAACAGATCAAACAGACTGAACACTCACACATCAAAATTTAGATACCTATAACCCAGCATGAGTTCTCTGATATGAAGAACAGATCAAATAAGATAGAACACCATCAAAACTAAGATACCACTAACCCAGCATGAATTTGCTGATACAAAGAACAGATCAAATAAGACTCAACACTGATACACCAAAACTGAGATATCCATACTCTTTGAAGAATATGGTGTACCTAGGATAAAATGCCTACATGGAGATATAATCATGTTTCTTGGTGATACATATACAAAGAGTTTGAAATTGAGAGACAGACAGAAACGTTGTTGATATGATGAGTTCACTGATATACCTAACAACCAACACTCACCTCCAAGATAGGCACTAGTACCGCACCGCTAAAGCTTTATAACTTTGTGAGAGTACGATCGTCCGCCATTTTGACTCCAACCGCGCCCGCAGATGCCGAATCCGAATATGCGGAACTTACCGCATAGTCAACTCGGCATCCACAGGTAAGGTTGATGTCAAAATGGTGGACGATTGTACTCACACAAAGTTATAGAGCTCTAGTACCGCTTCTTATTGTGAAACGTAAAGAATGGAATTCGCAAATATAGGAACGGTATTAAGCAAGACAGAACCAAGCAACAAAATCTGATTTTGGGGACACGCGATCTGAAGTTCAAGAGCCATACAGAAACTATATGACATAGCGTTTACTAAGAAGCTCTTTTAGAAGTGGCGGCACATTTTTGTATCCGGGGCCTAATTTTGATAAATTCTACTTTTTACACTCTTTCCAACAATATTAATAACTCATTTTGTCAACAAATGGTCGCTTGGTTCTGTCTTGCTTAACAGCATCCATTTGTAACTTCATCACCCCAAAGCAAGTGTCGATACAATCAAATCCGTCACTAAAACTCTACATACGTACTTCCTACAGGTGCAGGCCGTTGCCATTTTCTTTCCAGTTCAGTCTGTCAAAAGTAGAGTACTATAGTTTTCACACAGGTATACTGGACCGCCATTTTGATTCCCAAACAAGTTCGCTCCCATTCATGAACGGGTGATCCAAAGATGTTTAGACTAGTTGGGAATCAAAATGGCGAGCCATTGTACCCGAGTGAGACTATGGCACCTTATCAAAAGTAAATCAGTTGAGCGGTAAACAGTTCTGGTTTCACCAAGGTTCTATAGTTTCACACGGGTATAATGGACCGCCATTTTGATTCCCAACCAGCCCGAACATCCTTAATCACCAGTTCGCGAACGGGTGGGAGCGCGTCTGAGAATGCTCAGACTAACTTGGGAATCAAAATGGCGGTCCAGTATACCTGTGTGAAAACTATAGTACCCTAGTTTCACGGAACAAACTGGAAAGAACATGGTGACTCGACTGTCCTTACCCATCTTTATATAGAGCCCTCTATCATCATTTTTCCGTCATTACTTTCTGGTTGAATTACATATATGTATAGTACATAGGTCGAGTTACCCTGTCGACATCGATTTTCAAACAGAATTCTACACTGAAGTCGATGCATAAATCGATCCAAAAGTTGATGTCGACATGGTAACTCGGGCTGTTACACCGGTCATAATGTTGTGCCGGTAAAGTGACAGACAGCTTTTGAAAGTCAACTAAAGGGTCCAATTTTGTATCGGCTGTGTTTCACAAGCAACTGCACAACAGCGAAAGGTTTAGACTAACCATAGTTCAAAAACTGATAAGAAAAACTCTTTTTGTTGTCATCAACAGGTATCACCATTAAATGAACCTTATGTTCGTCTTGATAGGTCAGATTGCAAAAAGTATCTACCTAAAATCGGGGGCATTTCTGATACTTTGAGACAGCCTTTTGTCGGAGATTTTCCGCACAAACAGAGTAACACTTAGATGATAATCCTATCAATTCTTTGAGGTCCCTTGAAACTTGAAAGAAGCGGTTAAGTTCATTCTTTTGCAATCAAAGACTAAGTCAAGCGACAGTCAACATGATTGCACGCACAGCAATCATTACAGTCTGCTACTACAACAAGAAAATGGATATAATTATGGCTCTGAGCTCTTTAATTGTGTACATGGAATCAGTAAGAATCAACAAAGATTATAATATGAGGCTTGAATGAACAGAATGCACTCACATTTCAGACTAATCCAGAACACTTACAATGCATAACTTCAAACAATAAATGAACATGATGATCACAGGCACAGGATTGAGGGGAGGCTTCGTTCAAGCTGAGAATATCTGATCCCAAACACGCGAAAAATACTCATTTTTGCTTGTTTCTACAACTAGAATAATGTTGAAAAAATAAATACTCAGAGTCCTCACTTTTGGGTTATCGTCTACACTTCCCTAACAAAATTCACTTCGCTACGTCCCTCACAATGCCATACCATCGTCCTACATAGGTATGCAAGGAAATGAATGTTCCAAAATTAAGAATCGACCCTATAGAAGAAGGCTGTAACCAAAATATACAGCAAATGTTCATGCTTTCTATTGAAATAATAAAAATGTATAATGTCGAAACAAAATAAAATGAAGGAAAAAATACTAGCACAGCCAAGTCATTCTATCAATCACAAAATGGCCACTACAATTCACGTTTTGCACATCATGCCGAGTTCTTACCGGCTGAATTCTTACCAACGACTGACTGAAACGAAGATGTGGTGGTTTTGGGCGGTTCTACATTCTGTACCGGGACATTTGGCTGATTCAAAGCTGTACAATAAGGTACACTGATAGATATCAAATTTAAGAGAAATTGTTTTCAATTCATCACTAATACAAAAATTTAGATCTGAAACAGAAATCCTGATGGAGGTGCACTCAGCATTCATCAGATTATTTAACCAACACAGGTGAAACACCACCTATCAACGCCCCAATTTTTTCAAAAGACACTACAACTGAAAACTAGTAACACTGTTAACATGAATCATAACTTCTGGGTGCGCTATATGATGGTGCGAGTCATGCGGCCGAGTAACGCAATCAGCATGCAGTCTGTTAACACAAAACCACGCTGGTATAGTCAAACCTTCAATGAGTTCGCTTTCAACAATACTAGCTGAGGGTGAATTTATAAAAACCTCTACATATAAACCACGATGCAAATAACGTCGTTGAAATTGTCAACATGCTGACAGTGCAACAAATTTGTATACAATTCGAACTCGCACCACACCATATACCACAGCCCTAGCTATAGATATATCGTCACGCGAACGTGTACTATTTCAATAATTGACAACGCATTGTATTGTCGCGATAAAACGTCCGCAGGAAGTGATTAACAATAACTGTTCAAACAAAAGCAGACTTCGCACTTACCCGCCGTTTTGGCCATGACGACTTTACTCAACATTCCATCGCCGAGGGCGTTTTTGCCAACGATTTGAAATTCGTACACCGTCGACGGTTTTAAATTATTAACGGTAATAAACGTACTCCCAACTGGAGTGACGGCAACTCTGGACCAGTCAGTGGCTGTACCAGATTCTCGGTACCTGCAAAATCAGAAAGGACTGTTAAATTAACATTCACGAAAAGCATATAGAAAGTGAGACACGAAGAACTAAACGTCATGCCTTTGGCAGGTACAGAAGGTCGAAGGTATTACAATCTCGCCCCTCTATAATGTAAGTGAGCGCTAAGCAATAAAATAAAACACCCAGAAAATATGATGGAAAATTGAGGAAATGGCATGGGACAATGTCACACCACGTGATGAGGGGATAAGAAACTTCAAAATAGCGATAATTTTCTGGCACTTGTGGCTTGCTCAGCTCTTCGGTCAACAATTTCCAGACACATTCTCATTCTGATGCCATGAAGATAGTCAAGGGTTGCTGATAGGAACGATGAACTTTCAGATCAACTGCGCAGGCCACCCAGCAACCTAGCGATAGGATATCTACAAGCGTGCCGAATTAGGGGGAGAGGGGGGAAGACGGGTAGCGCGACTACGCACTTAGTCCTGACAAAGTGTCCATGTTGAAGTGTGAGAGAACTTGGTAATATTCTGTCTTTGCTGTTGTCCATAGTGCTTCCAGCAGTTATGCTATCTTCAGTGGAGTTCCCTACCATTTCTTTTTGTTGGTCTTGTATTTATATTAATGTGTAGTACCGTATGGTAAACCTATTGGAGTGCGTTCTGCGTTCCTACTGGTTGTCTGTGGTTTTGCAGTCTATCCAATCAGGGCGTGTCATGTTATTAATTTGAATAGGTCCTCGCTTTGGGAGTTAGTTGCCGTGTTTGTTCGGTTGTTTTGTTTCATTTTTGCCTTTATTATCTGTACTTGTTCCTTTATCTTCTTTTCCTTATGTTGTTTTCTACGTGTAGGATTTTGTATGTTTCTGTCAGTTTGTGGTTGTTGTGTCCCTGGCCGTTGTAGTGTTTTCCAAAGAGTGATTTGTCATCCTTTAGCTTCTGTGATTTTTCATGCTCTTTTCTTCTAGTTGCGCATTTTCTGCCTGTTTCTCCGTATCAGAGTACTGCACGCTTACCTACGCAGCTGACCGTTACGTAGTATTAACAACAGGGTGCTGTGAATTATACCGGGTTCGTCAAACTAGGTACTAGGTACTTCCACTTACCTAGTACCAGGAGGTAACGATTGAAACTAGGAACCTAGTTTTCGTCGTTACCTAGTACCGGGAGGTAAGACATGAAACTACTTACCTAGTTGAAGAACAATCCTTGTCAGTGGCGTAGCGTATTGTAAAAGGGGCGACAGAAGGGGGGGCTAAGGTATTTTTACTCCTCTTAAAAAATGTTTACCACCTCCCCAACATTTTTATTCACCTCCCCAGAAAAATTTTTCTACTCCCAACAAAATTTTCGCCGGCAAAAATTTTGAACCCCCCAAAAAAACTAAAAAATTTTTACCCCTAAAAATTGTTGACCCCAAAATTTTTACCTCCCCAAAAAATTCCTCTACTCCCCCAAAAAACAAATTTTCACCTCCCAAAAATATTTATACCCCCTCCCCTCCGAAAACTTTTTACCCTCCCCAACAAATATTTTACCCCCTCCCCAAGAAACATTTTTACCACCCCCTTCATATTTTAACAAGGTAGGAAATATGGAACGTTTTCTTTCTACCACGTAAATCCTGGTAAACCCAGTATCTACCTGGTAAACCTGGTATCTACCCGGTAGACCAGGTAAACCCGGTACTTTACCCAGCCCCTCGCAAAATTAAAAAACAAAAAAAAAGTTACTAGGTGCCACCCAGTAACCCGGTAATACACTATACCTAATACCTGGTGGTACCAGGTAGCTGATAATACAGGGTACCGGGTATGAATACTAGGTAGTATAGGTGTTTTACCGTGTTGTTACCTTACCCGCTGCAGTACTCTGCTCCATATGTCATGTCACAGTGTTCACAGTCCAGTCTGTATACTCCATTGCTGTGGCTCATGTCCTTTGTTTCTGTTTTGTCGTTGCTTATTTGTTCGATCAGAGGCGGTCTGTTTCTGATTCCGAGTTTTATGTTGTATTGGTTGAAGGTTCTCTGTATTTGTATGTGTGTGTGTCCCTGTGGATGGTATTGCTCCCACATATTTGTTTGTTTTTGTGGTTGCTGGTTCAGTGTCTGTACTTTTTTGTTGGATTAATTCATTGTTAATTATTCTGTTTACTGTTTACCGTTGGCATTTGTTGTTAATGGCTATTTGTTTGATTTTGTTAATTTCTGTTTTCCTGTGGCCGTTATTGTTTAATATGCTGATTGTTCTGTGGCAGTAGTTATGCAGTGCTGCTATTTTGTGTTCTTGATGGTGGAATGAGTCATTGGGTATTACTGCATTCGTGTGGGTGGGTTTTCTGTAAATGCTGTACTGTATATCTCATTGTCTTTTATTTGTATTGTTAGGTCGAGGTAGTCTAAGGTCTTACTGTCCTTTTCCATTATGAACTTTATGTTGTTGTTCATGTTACTTGTGTCCGTGAGGAATTGGTCCAGTTGTCTGTCTGTTCCTGTCCAGATGATTAATATGTCGTCTACATGTCTTGTCCATAGCTTCATGTTTTTCTTGTGTTTGCTGTTGTTTAGTAGGTCATTTTGAACGTTGTTCAGGCATATTTCGGCTAGAATTGGTGACAGTGGTAATCCCATAAGCTTTCTGTTTGTTCGAAATATTTGTTGTTAAACTGGGTAATAGTTTTAATTTATAATTTCTTTTGTGATGTTGGCGTACACAGTTCCTTCTGTTGTTTTTGTAGTTGACGTTCGTCAATATTGTTGCTAGTTATTGTTTTGGGACGTTCCTAAACATGTTTGTTACGTCTAATGATACTAGTTTGTCGTTATGTTTCTCACCAGTGTTAAGTCACTAACATTGCGTACCACTTTAGCTTCATCTCATTAACAAGACCGATGCAAAATTGTTACAATAGTGTTACTTTAGCGCCATCTAAGTAGACCACCACTGTGGAAATCCGCAACCAATAAGAAAGCTCCGTGATAAATAAATCTACCGCTGGCACCTCAACACTTGGCCATAAATCAGAAAGCTTCATAGTAAATTTGCACCAACAGCTTAATGATTTGCAACAATAGAAAGTTCTGTAGAATTGCGACTAATAAATCAACGCTTAATAAACTAGTCAGAAATCTTCACAGTAGGTTGCCACCAATCAATATCCCATGATTCGTGACCAATCACGGAGCTCGGTGGTAGACTGTCACTATTACTAACACCTACAACGAAGTTATTGATTGATAGCACATCAGCACAGTGGCGGTCCTTCAAGGTGATGTTCAGTAGGCCGTGAAATTATGCTAATTGTACATCATTCTTGACCATGGGATAATCTTTGCATTTGAAATCGGAAGAGGTGCATGCGCCGAAAAAGGGTAAACACATTGTACAATAGTTCAATTTTAAAGGTACACAGTCGTGGAGGTCCATTATTTTCAATTTTATCCCCATCAACTGATAGTTAAATCAATTAGCGGATGTAATAACTATACGAACCAAATGGTGTACTCTTGTTTGTAATCTGGGCCTCCGCTGTAACCAGGTAACCATGATACAGTAGCTGCGAATTCAGTCGTATTAACGGTTATGTTATACGGAGCGTGTGGTTGCGTTCCCTCCACAACTAGCTGTGTCGACGCCATTATGGTTGCAACCTCGTTGGTGGCGACACACTGGTAATAACCGAAATCGGTTCTTCTTAAACTATCGATGGTTATATTGCCACCGTAAATACGAACTCTGTTTTTAGGCAGTGGTTGGCCATCTTTCTGCAACACAGTACACACGATACTCAATTACAACGAATTAGTTACATTTCATTCTATTGTCTCAACGTTTCCAGTTTGTCTGATATCTTTACTGATGACCAGGATTGAAGATGGCCGCACTTACTCGTTGCCATTCTATTTTTGGTTTTTGAGTGCCTTCGGCCTCTTGAGCATCACAGTACATGTCTACCGATTCGCCGACTTTTCGCTGGTACACGTTTTCCGGTTCAATGGTGAAGGTTGGCGGCTTTCTTACCAACACCTCCATGTGGCCGGACGAGCCTTGCGTACCCTGCGCGTTATACGGGGTACACGTGTACCTCCCTTGGTGATTTTGGTTCACCTGCAGCAAACACGACAGTAAAATTAATACTTGCCCGATGCGCAAAATCCCGCCAGTTACCCGGGTAACTAAAAGGGAACCAAAGGGCACTGAAGGGTTTCTGGGTAATCTGTGGGTAGCCAAGGGTTGCAAATGGGTAATTTTTCCGCGGGCAACTAGAGGGTAACTGATTGCGTATCGGGATGCGCAAAATCGCACCAGTTACCCGGGTAACTAAAGGGGAACCAAGGGTAACTGATGGGTTTCTGGGTAATCTGAGGGTAACTGAGGGTTGCAAATGGGTAACTTTTCCGCGGGTAACAAGAGGGTAACCCTCGGGACCCCTTCCAGCCGGCAGTATACCAGAAAAATAGCATATTCCGACCAATGATTGTCAAAAACTTAGGTACTTACCCGGGTGAAAAGCAGCGAACCGTTGTTCATCACAATGATATCCTTAGTTTGGTACGGTTCTAATAATCGCTTATCCTTCGTCCAGGTAACATACTGCAACGGCGGATTCGCTTTTATGTAGCACTGCACAACACCGCCCAGACGAAACGGTAAATACTGGACAGTAGGAGTGTATGTGACTTTGGCCGGATCTGGAAATTGAAAATGGAAATAGTGTAAGTACAATGCTTATTTCGTTCATACAGGTATATATCCACTCTACGTGTGCTATCTTGACATGGTGAGGGAGCTTAAAGAACTGAAGAAGACACATAGGAGAAGGAAAACCCCGATGAAAGCAAGTGGAAACTACATCAGTATTCTTCCCTGGAGATGCATCTATAACACCACAATGATGATGGCAACCCATGAAGTACATAATAATTCTGGATGTAAGAAGTCTCCCACCTGGATGTTCGGGCGGAGACTACCTAAAGAGAAACTATCAGAACTGAGGATAAGGACATGGAATGTAAGAACACTGAATGAGGTAGGCAAATAAGAAAACTTAAAGAAAGAGATGAAAAGATTAAAATTAAATAATATAACAGAAATTACTGAAGTAAGATAGCCAGAAGAAAATGATTTTTAGACGGAGGAGTATAAAATAACTGATCCAGATGCAACGAGAGGGCAAGCAAGCGTAGGAAAAGGATAGAAGATTTTGAAATGTGGTGTTATCGGAGAATGTTGAAAATCAAACAGATAGCTGATTAGGAATGAAGAAGTACTGAGGCGAATAGGAAGGGAAAGAGAAATGTGGATTGTAAGGAGAAGAGTTCGAATGATAAGTTATAATATGAAAGACATCCAGGGATATTGTTATTACTACTAGAGGAGATGGTTGAGGGAATGAACTGGAAAGAAAGGCAAAGAATATGCTGTCAAGAGCAGATAATGAAGGATGCGAAGTATAAATCCTTCTTATGAATGAAATGGTTGGTCAAGAGAGAGAAAAATGGAGAGATGCAACCTACTGGTCGAGAGACTAAGGAATATATAGTGTCCATTTTGGAGTGTGAGTGAACTTGGTAATATTCCTTTTGTAGGGTGTGCCAATTCACTTTTCCTTCTTCTGTATTCCAGAGCGCTTTCGGCTGTTATGCCATCATCAATGGCATAACAGCCGAAAGCGCTCTGGAATACAGAAGAAGGAAAAGTGAATTGGCACACCCTACAAAAGGAATAAGGAATATATTATCAGGTGTACATGTTTCTACAAGAGAAAGGAATGCGCAAGGATAAGTAAGATCGCCAGTTCCAAATGCGCGGCTCCATAACCGTGATGACAGAATACAACAGAACTGAATGAAATTGGGTATATCAGTCTATCGTGAGTTAGCGGTCAATCTGTATAATACAAAGGTTATTCCGACACTACTAAGACTGGTCCAGGTATGGCAAAAGTACCCAACGCAGCGCGCAGCAAAGCAGCGAAGCGTGGAGCCCGGAGTTTTGTTGACATACTGTGAAAATCTGAAAATTTCAAGTCGTTATCACATTCCGTTCATTCGCTAAAATTTCTTGCGTAAATAACATCGACCCCTCACAAATTCGCTACGTAAGAAAGTTCGAAAACTTCGCGAAAATGAGTTCGTTGGAATTGAAACGCGAACAAAAACGTCCAAGAAATGGCCCGAGCGCGCGGAAATGTGTATTCATGCTTGAGGAAGATATTTCGGGGAAAAAAAATTTCTTGGATTTTTTTCGGCCGTGAAACGGTGTGTGAAGGGTTTGTCCAACAGAGTTTGGGAAAAAATTCCCTCGTCGCACCAAGTAGTCCTATCGCCGTGAAATTCACAGGGTAGGCGACCAAAACTCCAGACTACATACTGATGTACTTGAATGCGCGTGAAGTTGCCTGGCTGTCTGTTCGCAGGCGCAATCTCAGTAGTTTCATAATCACCATTATCTTCAAAATTAACTATCAACTGAATATATAATTATTATCTGACTTACATTCGACATTTAAATACGCCGCCGCTATCTGAGGATCGCCGATTCCGTTGCTCACTTCGCATTTATAGTGACCGGAGTCGTCGCCGCTGACCGGATTTATGACCAGAGTTCCGTCGCGTTTTATGCTCAGTCGGGTCTCTAAACTGATCACATCTCGAACCGGCTGCCCATCCTTCGACCACTGTATGGTAACATTTCCCGGTAACGCTTTGGCTCCGCATGGAAATTCCAGCTTCTCGCCTTCCATTTTAGTCTGGTTCGTAGGAGGCACCATGATCACAGCCGCGCCTGCAAATTCCAATTTGAGTAAGCTATTTGCTATCATCGAGGCTTAACATCAGTGAAACCGAGGCACTGTTGTTTATGTTGTATACCACATAGCAACCAAGAGAGAATAAGTTTCTTACATGGCGAAAGTGGTTTTCCAAAAAAAAAATCTCAACTTTGTTAGCCAATAACTGAGGAATGGTGAGGTACTTCAAGTAGCCAGTTTAGGGTTACATACCGGAAAGGGGTTATTGCAGCCAATTCCAAAACAGCAGCCTGTACTACCTTACTATCTCATAGTTAGTATCAACGTTGGGGATTTTGTTTTCGAATCACTTTGGAACACCAATCTGCAATTGTCCTTTAGGTAGAACCTTCTGCATACGACAAAACTAGCGTAACTTTCAAATGAATTCTGAGAAAAGATACCATAACTACGCAAGCTTTAGGCCTTTTTCCCGGTAATTTTGCCTCTGAATGCAGATCCTGCTTCAAATTAATTTCAATCTTCGAGACTAGAACAGCGTACACAACACACCAGTAGGGGGCAGGGTTCTCCTACCAGGTGACCCGGGTGCAATCGATAGCGAACTGCAGGCAAATGTAGGGTCGATATATTACCCGGTAATCCGAATCGGTAATTAACTCACCAGCTATTATCACCCTAGCGGTATGACTAATTTGTCCTTCTCCATTTCGGGCGATGCACGTGTAATCTCCGATATCCTCGTGACGTATACTCGATATACGCAACTCGGTGCCGTCGTTGAATATGCCGATGGTGCCGGTGGGCGACGGGTCGACCGGGTGCTCATCTTTGAACCAAACTATTTCCGGCGACGGGGTGCCGTCTGCCTGGCAGTTCAATATAATAGCGTCCCCGAGATTTACGTATATTATTTCTTCCGGTGTCACCACAAACCGCGGCGGCGCTACACAAACACACAGAAATCGAATTTCATTTTAGTAATTACAACGTGCTGAGTGTTACACAAATAATATAGAAATGGAAAGGGGGAGAAGCGCTTTAAAAGGGTATATTTCGACCGGTAGCACAGAGCGTGAAATCAAATTTGCAAGCTCGTGGATGGGACAATGCCTCCCTGTCTGATTGTCCCAAAAGCCAAAACCGAAGTAAAAAGTTCCTTTTTCAGTTAATTGACGATATTTCCAGACAGAAGTAATAGTTCTCGTCCCATAAATCACCTACTGTTTCCTCTCTCCCTCCTTTGCGAAAAAAGATCGCTCTATGTGACAGCTTCGTAGTTCGAGAATGAGTAACTGATGCATCTGAATTACGTACTTACTTATAAGTCTCTTCATCAATGGACATTTCTAAAAAAAGTAATCGCGTCGATTCATGCAGAGGGGGGGGGGGAAGGAGGTTTGAGAGCCTTTGGAATTCTACAACAGATACGATTAAGAGGGACGTTCGATGACTACTAGCCAGTCACGCTCGAGCTTCAGTTAACATGACCTACACGCTTTATATCAGCACAATATGAAGAAATTAGAATCAAAATCGACATTTGCCATTTCACTTCAAGGGCGCAAAAAGGCAAAGTACTGCACACGGATGCAGGAATATCTCTTGCTGCGCCTGTAAACGTGGAGTATGTAATACATACCGCACATTCACTGGCAGTAAAAGATATTCCTGCGCTCGTGTGCAGTATTTTGCCTGTTTGTGACCTTGGAGCAAAATGGCAAGTGTTGGTTTTGATTCTAATCTCTTCATTGGCAAATTGAGTTCATGGAACAGGAGGCTAGGTGTAATGAGGGAGATTTGGAACTCAAAATGGTTGAAATTTTCAAGATTTTGCACAGATTACCTGAGTACATGATACGAATCTCGCTTCCGCTCACTCCACTTCATGAAGTAAAAGCGGGAAGATACGAGCTGAAAGAGCCAAAATAGGACCGGGGGTTTCCACGCCCCCTTCTTTCCAGTTCATTTTTTTCGGTTGTCAGATAAGAAAAAATTATAAGCTACGGGATAAGAGGTTTCTTTCATGGTGCAATGAGTGATTGCTGATTTAATGTACAGTATGATGTAGCCGTAAGTGTTGAAATTCAGGCTTTCTAAAAATATCGGGCCCCCTGAAAGTCCGGACCCAGGATATTCACTCCCCCCATCTTCGGGGTTGGTTCAAAACATCTAAACTTACATAACAACAGAATAACTTGAAAACACGGTCTCTTTTTATGATTTAACTGGGATGTGGAATGAAATGTAGAGAGCGCTCCTGACGTAATACGCACACTAACAAACACACACAAGGAGATAGAGTGATCAAAATCTAGATTTCCTACCCTTTAACACGGGGAACAAAGGTTGGTCTCGTCTTATGGGGAATTCACCTATTAGTTTGTTTTCATGACTGTTTTAATTTGTAGTTGATGTCGTAGAAGAATGATCTCAATAAGAATCTATCCTCGCAAACAACTCAAAATTTTGAGGTGATCTTATCAGTGAAGCTGTATCAATCTGAAATCGGAAGTACAACATAAGAACCGAATTTGGATGATCCCTCCATCTTGCAATTAAGCTGAATCCAAATTTAAGTTCATACGTTTCGGCTTTCCCAACCCTTGTTATGACATCATTTCGTCAACAATTAAAAGATAAATTACGCTAAGTGACATAATAGTTGATAACAGATTAGACTAAGTGACAGTGCTATTAACATTAGACTATGCTAAGCGACATGACAAAAAGGAAGATAAAATGACAAAATAATTTTGTTATGACATAACAAACGACATTCATTTATCACCACAGGAATGAAAAATGAAATTCACGTGAACAATAAACTCTTTCCACAGAAAAAATTTATATACAGCAAGAAAATAAATATTTCCCGGTTAAAAAAAAAAAAAAAAAAAAAAGGAAAAGTGACGAATGAACTGTAGAAAGACAAAAAAATAATCCCGAGAGGGGAAAAAATCACGACATGTTAGTATCAAAATGACGAACCATATTTAAAACGCCCGTGAATTGTCAGGAATTTAATGTTTATGACAAATGAAAAATTTAGTATTATGGACTAAATCTCTCAATTTGATATTTTAGGGCAGGCTGAGTGGGTTAGATCTCCTAGAAGTCTCGGATCGTCGGTAGGTTTTCTTTTCTCAAGGTGCATAGGTAAAAGAGGAGGTCATTTTCGAATAGGAATCTGAAATGGAGAAGACACTGATCACCACCCTCAGCCCTCTCCCCCACATAGGGTATCCTCCTTCATCACCAGACCCCTCCTCCCGAGCCTCCATCTCCAACACGTACCTTCTCCCCCACACCGTGTGTCTTTCCCCGCACGAGTCTTCTCGTCCAACACAACCCTAACAACGAAGCTTTTCCTCACGATTCCATTTTCCAATAAGACCCCCTCTCTAACCATAAATTCTCTTCCCAACCATAACCTCCTTCTCCACCAAGAGTTCGCACATATTCCGGGCCTCCCTCACTATGACCCTCTTACCCCATCACATCCCCCATCTCAAGCCCGTCCTCAATCACGAACTCTTGCTCCAATCACCACCTTCACGAGATCCTCCCCTCCTGTGAGAAAAATCTCGTTCATACACCTATAAATGCTGTGTGACGGATCTCGTGATTTTCATTTTAAATGTGTGGGATTTCTAATTATTTTCTTGTGCACTTTATTCCTGTGCAAATTTGTTAATTTTCTATGCTATTATATATTCCCCATAACAAAACCCTATGAAAAAACAAAATGACGAAACTCTCAAGATTATAAAACTTATGACATAACAAAAAAAGTTGAAATGGTCCTATGACAAAATGACAAAAAATTGTTTTGTCAAACAAAACAGAAAGCGACATGACAAAAAGGAAGACAAATGAGAAAACTTTGTCGAGACATAACAAAACTATGAAGAAACAAAATGACAAAACTCTGGAGATAATAAAACTTATGACATGACCAAAAAAAATAATAAAATGCTCCTCTAAGAAAATAAAATTATTAAAATTATTTTGTCAAACAACACAGAAAACAACATGACAAACAGGAAGACAAATGACATTTTATCAAGTCACAACAAAACTATGAGAAAATAAAATGACAAAATTCTGAAGATTACAAAACGTACGACATAACAAAAAAAGATGAAATGCTTCTTTGACAAAATGACAAGAAATTGTTCTGTCAAACAACCCAGTAAGCGACATGACAAAAAGGAAGACAAATGAGAAAACTTTGTCGAGACATAACAGAACTACGAAGAAACAAAATGACAAAACTCTGGACATAATAAAACTTATGACATGACCAAAAAAAAAATAATAAAATGCTCCTCTGAGAAAATAAGATTATTAAAATTATTTTGTCAAACAACACAGAAAACAACATGACAAACAGGAAGACAAATGACAAAATTTTATCAAGACACAACAAAACTACCATACAATGGGGTTACTTTGTGACTGGCGGGTAACTTTATGACAAAGCTTCCGCGCAGTCTTTACAACGCGTCAGTCAGCGAACAGGAATGACTTCACACGCTATACCTCGGTTACCGATTGTCCCTACAGAGAGCGTGTTAGTCATTCCTGTTCGCTGGCTAACGCGTTGTAAGGACTGCGCGGCAGCTTTGTCACAAAGTTACCCGCCAGTCACAAGGTAACCCCGTTGTATGGTATGAGAAAACAAAATGACAAAATTCTGAAGATTACAAAACTTATGACATAACAAAAAAAAGATGAAATGCTTCTCTGACAAAATGACAAGAAATTGTTCTGTCAAACAACACAGTAATCGACATGACAAAAAGGAAGACAAAATGTTGTCAAGATATAACGAAACCATGAGGAAACAAAATCGCAAAACTCTGAAGATGACAAAACATATGACATAACAAAAACTGATGAAATACTTCCCTGACTAAATAACAAAAAATCATCTTGACTAACAAACTGTTGATAACTGATTGATTTATTCACACTAGTGATGTCAATATGAAAGAATTTCTACATCAACATTGTCGATAATTTAATTTTCAATGTCAATATTTTATTGATATTTTTTTTATTAGTTCAAAAAAGAAGCAGAAGGGCGTCAGTATAGTGCAATAATTTTGCCATCTGAAGAATTAGATTTTACAGCAGTGTTGTCAAACAAATCAATTTTTTGTTATTTTGTCAGAGAAAAGTTTCATCTTTTTCTATTACAAGTTTTATCATTTTGTTTTTTCATGGTTTTGTTATGTCTTGACAATTTTTTTGTCATGTTGCTTCAGCATAATCTACTGTTAATAGCAATGTCACTTGGCACAATCTGTTATCAGTTATTATTTATTACATTGTTTAGCATAGTATATAATTTAATCGTAGACAAGATTTCATAACATAATTTTTTTGTCATTTTGTTATGTCATCGGATTTTTTTTTTGTTATATCACTGACAAAATGGTCCTGACAAAAAACAATTCAAGGTTTTCTAATACGACAAAATTTTGAAAATTCAATCGTCATTTCTTCATTCTGTCATTTTGTTGTGTTATGTCTAACAACACTGCTTTAGAATAACAAATGTGTGTGTATGTGAAACTGATGATGATCAGACACTGTTTACTCACAACCACAAGTGTAGCAAGTTACAATAGTCCTCATTCCGTTACTGATAAAGGGATCAAGGGATGTAACTTCATTTGTGGCACTATTAAAAGAACATCTGAAGAAAAAAGGTACATTTACAAGAAAACTCATTTTGCTATCAAATTTTCCGTTGAAAAGTGATATATAAGATTGGTCCTCTACCTACTACGGCTACAGGTTACCACATTGTAGGATTGATATTATGATCAGTGTTGTTAGACATAACAAAACAAAATGACAAAATGATGATGAAATAACAACTGAATTCTCAAAATTTTGTCATAAAACAAAACTTTAAATTGTTTTTTGTCAGGGCTGTTTTGTCAATGATATATATTTTTTTTAAAATAATAATAATAATAATAATAATAATAATAATAATAATAATAAAGTAAAAAATAAAACAAAACAAAATGACGGAAAATTATGTTATGACATTTTGTCAATGACTGAATAAGAAACTAAGCTAAACGACAATAATTGATGACAGATTATGCGAAGCGACATTGCCAATGACATTAGACTATACTAAGCGACATGACAAAAAAATTTTGTACAGACATAACAGGAAAAACAGAATGACAAAACTCTCAAGATGACAGAATTTATGACATAATAAAAAAAGATGAAATTCACCTCAGACAAAATGATAAAACATCATTTTCTCTAACAACACGGTTCATAAATGCACGTTGGACTTTTGGAGGACTCGCGCCGGCTATGCACTGCAGCGTGCAGCTTTTTATTCTTATGTTTTTGTTGTTTTCTTTATTATCATCATTATTATTATTATTATATTTTATTCTTTCTCTCTTTCAGTTGTCTTTTTCCTCTTTCTTTTTCTTTAGTTACTTTTTCTCTCCTTTCTTTTCTTTTCTTTTTTCTTTCTTTATATACTTACTTATATTAAGAACTTTTTGTATATGCCCCCACTGTAATTGGCCATCAGGCTGTTGTGGAGGGCTAATTCTCAATAAATAAATAAATAAAAAACTGATAAAATTAGATCTTCAATATTTATCGATATTTGTAAATTTATATCGCTGTATTTGATATATTAAGAATATTGATAATATCGATAAATATCGAAAATTTTGCCATCCTTATTGCATAGTTTATGTTAATTTTATGGCTACGGCATTTATTTCATACGGTTAACAGTTATGGTTATGTAATGGTTCAGTAACATCATTCGGTTATCGTTACGGTCATGGTTCCATGTTTCTTTCGGGTAATGGTTACTTAACGGTTATCATTCGGTTAAAGTTTATGGTTTGATAACTCTGATGTCAATTATCAACCATTACCAACCTAAAGCTCTATAACAGATTCTGGTGGGTGGCAGCCCAGTTTCGAATTATTTGCATTCAAAAGCACTCGGTCGAAAGTACATACAATAGAAAGTGTCTATAATGAGACCGGCAGTAACGAGAAATTGGGTGTTACGAGGATATCGTCTGGTTCTGGCAAAACGCCATATATGACAGGTACTTTCAAATACCTGTTATAACGAGCTAGAGTCTGGGTATTAGCGTTCTGCAACGGAACAACCGCTTTACCGCGCACGAGTGTGAATCGCTAGGTAGGATGCGTATGTTCCGCAGGGGGGAAGGTGAATGCGGTACAGTTCTTATCTTCTTACCGCTTTGAGCGGAACTACGTCAGTTATAATACCGCAAATCACAAAAATGCGCTGCATTGAAGAATACCTACTGTACCTGTGCAGTAATTGCCGATGGTCTGGGCTTTTCCCGTTGCATGTAGGCTTGTCAAAATTTTTTTTAATAACCAGATATCGGTTAACCGGTTATTTTTTTTGCGTTTCTGTTTTTGGCCAGTTATAATTGACACAGTATGTTGGTCAACCGGTTATTTTCGGTTAATTTTTTTCAAGGTTATTTTTATTTATTTTGACATTGAGTAGATAGGTTCGGGATGAGATTTTTAACATTTATATGGAGCTCACTACATTATGGTTCTGTTTGTCCTTCTGCCATGTCTGTAAGCCACCACCCACTTCGTCCACCGTTGGGCATATGTCTCTGTCGCCCTCTTCCAAGCCTTTCTGTTTGTTGCTGTCTGCTTCCAGTAGGGCTCGAGAAATTTTAGGATTTCATTTAACCAGCGTGCAATCGGTGGGTCTTTGCCTTTGCTATGGTTCAATGGGGTCCAGAGAGTGCATTGCAGGTTCTATTTCTCAGGGTTCTCTCTCGCCATGCGACGAATATATTTAAATTTTAGTTTTTTGATTTTGTATTCCGATACTTTTTGTTCCCAATTGTTTTATAATGCATTTTGTTTTCACCTGGTCTTTTAAGTGCACGCCCAGTATACTCCTTTGCATAGAGTTTTGAAGATTTATAAAACGCTTAAACTGTTTTTTCGTAAGTGACTACTACGTTTGGGTCCCGTGTGTCAACACCGGCAACACGCAATCCTCCAAAATTTTTATTTTAAGTTTGTTTTTTATTTTACTTTTTGAACTTGTATTGTTTAGCCAAAATTCTTTCCATGCATTAGCGATTCTTTCATTTATAATCCCTTCCATATTGGAGTTCAATTTTGACGTTTGGCCTGAACATTTATATTCTTTTATCCTACCTATTTTTGCCCCGTACCAGAATTTGTTGATTTCCTCCATGTTCATGGATAATCTGAAAGTTTTACTGTGTTGTTTTAGGTCTGATTTTGAGATGTTCATTGATAGTCCGAAAATCTCACTCTGTTGTCTTAAGTTTTTCACCTTTTCCAGCATTTCTTCGAAACTCTTGGTTACCAGCATTATATCGCCTGCAAATCTTAGCTTTGTTTGTCCAAAATTTTTAATCCATTTCCTTCCAAATCCAAATTTTTGAAAATTTGTTCTAGGGCGCAGTTAAACAAGTTCGGCAACAAGGGGTCCCCTTGTTTTACCCCCCCCCCCTTTATATAGGAAAGCATTTATCCTTTACATCTGTTTTAATGTAAGCCTGTGAATTATTGTACATGTACATCAAAATCTCAATAATTTCTAACGAAACTCTTTGGCTTGCCATAGCTTATTGAGATATGTCGAATCGAATGCCGTATTGAAATCAATGAACATCAGCCAAACTTCAATGTTGAATTCTCTGGATCTTTCTATTATTTGGCTCAGGGTTTGGATGCGGTCTATTATAATATTATTTTTTTCCTAAACCTGCTTGTTCCAGTGGTTGTTCGGAGTCTCAAGTATTGTACATACAATTTTTGATAATTTTCATAAATAGTTTTTCCAGGTTTGAAGATAAGGTTGAGTGGTCTGTAGTTGCTGCTGTCTGCTCTGTCACCTTTTTTGAATAGTAGGATTATTTCCGAGATGTTCCATTGTTCTGGTGTAATTTTTGTTTCCAAAATTTTGTTATCGATCCTTGTTAACGGGTATACTACTGTGTCCGCTAGAATTTTTATTATTTCGTTATCTATTTGGCCACCTCTTTTATCCACAGGGAGCAGGAGTTGAGCTGATGTTCGTGTATGTACTTTTCCAGATTAACGTGTTATTATTGTTCGTTTTCGCATAGAGGTCTCTGTAGAATTTAGATGCGATTTCCGAAATCTCCTCTTGGCCATATTTTACTGGCCCTTTAGAGTCTTTTCACCTAATGAACGCAAAGGTGCCGGTCTGGGTTAGTTTTTTTGCAAATTTTGTAAAGCCATTTATGTTAATTATTTTTTCGATTAATGTTGTGTCGACATTCCTAACATTCCGACGTATTTCCTTCCACTGATTTTTTTACCTCGCCTTGTTCTATCTTATATTCAATTGTTTTTTGAGATTTCGTATTAATATTTTCTCTTGTTTTAGGGAGTTATTTCGTGTTTTCCGAAATCTTATCGTCAGTTTTTATACTACTTTTGCGGGTCCTACTTTCCTGATGTGTACTGAATAGTCTTCTTTAGTATGTTATACATAATTTGGGTTTGCGCGGTGTCTCCAAAATTTCGCTTCTTTAACTCGTTCGCCAAAGTTTCATTTGCGATTTTGAATTTATTTATGTACTCGGGGATTATTAGTTTTTTCTTTGTATGCTTGTCACTGTGGTTACCGAAAGATGGATTCGGTGGTATTTTGAGAGATGCCCTTCCCGCTCGGTGGTCCGAAGAGAAGCCTGAGTTATTAATAATTTCCATGTTTTTTAAATTGGAATTCATCTTGGAATATTCAATTGGATAAAAAATCGTCATAACAGAATCGTTAGATTGGTTGGGCTATTGCTCGGCAAAATACGAGTACGATATAGTAAAAAACAAGCAATTTTGAATCTGCTAAAAAAAATTCACATATTCAGTGCAAAAAGGAACCGAGTAACCTTTTTTTTTTTTTTTTTTTGCAATAACAGATGAAAATAACTGAGAGCGTTAGCGTTTTCTCTAAGCTCTGTTCTGAATCGGAGTAAGGTCAAAATTCAGGAGTAATTCAGAATTAGATTCAGATTAAGCGATTATGAACTAAAAGGCTCTACGTATTCGTACGGGTAGAAAAAGCCACCATTTTCACTTTTGAAAAAATTTTAAGAAATTAATCCTAAAATTATAAAGGATTCTCACCTGATTCAAAAATACTATTCTATGTTCTGCATAAACCAGTATACACTGTGAATAATTTTGAAATCTGAAGATAAGTAAAGAAAGATGAATTTCTCCATTTGATAGTAAATTAACAAATTAATTTTAATTTTTAACAATTTTATTGTTATAGAATGGTATGCATTTTTCCACCCGGCAGAAAATTAGAAAATAATGGTGAATAAATATAATCAGCGGTTAAAAAAAGAAGGGCAGTGGAGAATAAAAACGGACACGGTGAAATAAAGTTTCGAATGACAGAAAAATAGTGGAACAATAATTTAAAAATGTGCTCGGTCTGAATATATTTTTGACCATAACACTGGCTCTGTAATGAATACAAATGTATTATCAACATTTTTAAGGGCGTAGATCGATGATGGAACATAGATCCAACACTTCAAAAACCAGTATTGAATCCCGGGGAATATTTATCTTCCCTGAAGACGTAAATTAACTTAAACTGCAATTTTTCTTTCGTTTTTATAGCCTTTCTGAATGCATTTTGTACATTTTCACTCATTTTCTATGCATTTCTTATGTAATGGCAATGTCACCCCATACGCAGGTAACTTTGCCGATTCATCTTTAGACCTTTCTGAGACAAGGGGGGGGGGATGGAAATTTTGATTCTTCCAGCTAATCTTATTCCCAAAGGTTCAATCAATCCGGTACAGTTTATATATTTCCTAGGGATTTAAATTCTACTTTTTCCCCCAGACGCGGTTTTTTTGTTTTTTTCCTAGGCGTGGTATTTCATTAAAGTAAAAGTAACTTAGAAAAAAATTAACCGAAAATAACCGGTAATTGAAAATTTTTTGACAAGCCTACTTTCAACAAACGTCGTTAATAGTTACATATCTTCAGTAAACCGTTAGACCACGCAGTAACGTCAGCATCCTGGACACGCAGACATTTCCTAATTATTTTCATGGCTTCATCTCCACTCTCAACTACCCTGATATTTTATATGTACCTTGTACGATAAGAGTTCTCTACCCCCATTTGTTTGATACCAATTACCAAATAAATAGGCATATTACACGCGTCCTCTGCTCATGACGAAGTAACGATCGCAAAATGCGGTACGCCTAATAAGCTTGTTCCGCAAGTTGCGGAACCGAGACACAACCTGTTCCGCGTAGTGCAGTATCGCTTACACAACGTTATCTGTTCCGCAAAAGCGGTAGTGGTACTCTCATTGTGACGAGTTCCGCTTCATGCGAATCGTTATCATGTATGCGGAATATACCGATGCAGAACTCTACTGGGTATACCGAGATTTTTTCGGATTTGTAAATACTGTGTATTGACAAGTTGCGTATACTGTATGTACAGGGTGTTTGATGTAAATGTAAACGATGTAGAGCAGAATTTCACATGAAAGCATGTACAGTATATATTTTCTATCACGATTAGGGAAAAGTAACCAAGATCACTGTTCTCGATGCAATCATCATGTTATGTAAGAGCAGGAATAATGTTTCTGCATCCACCATTGAGAATTGTTTCATACATTCTGGCTTATCCGAACGCCCACCTGCTGCTGAGATCGTGTCAAATGAGTTGCAAGATATTCTGCCATTGGCGACGTCAGCTTCGGTTTCCACTGCTGACTTTATAGAAGTCGACGACCAAGTGATTACGGCAGGGACGTTGTCCGACTGCGAGTGTGTAGTTGCTTCTACCCAAGACGCTCGTGATAACAGTGATGACAAAGAATATAGTGAGGAAAAGACACACAATCCATGCACTAGTATTAGTGAAGCCAGAGCCGCTTTAGGTGTACTTGAAGACTTGTATGACCAATGAAGAAGACGAAACCTGTCTGCAAAGCCTGGCAAGTAGAATCGAAGTTCCCTTTCATGGCCATATTTCAAGTAAGAGCAGGCAGACCTGTGTCCTGAATTTTTCACTGACACCTAATATGTATTCAACTTTTGTGCGTACGCTGCATAATAATTACACCTCTACAGTTCAACAACTTTTTCCCGGCTATAACAATTTTCTCGTTACATCCGGTTTTAGCGAGCAGCTCGCTATATCGAGTATAGCGAGGTGCCGATAATAGCGAGAAAAACTTCAAGTCCCTCACATCGCGTTGTAGGCGATTTCTACGGTACTTCTCGTCAGTGTTGCGAAGCTTAACGCACTCGCTCTTCTTGCACCGCAAATCCATTGTCTTTTGATATTTTCCGAGCAACTTTTCCCTCGCTCTTCCTTTATCAGGCACTCTAGGTCCCCGTGACAGTGGAATATCTAACTATGCACACCTGAACAGGTAATCGATTCTAATATATAAACAGTCACGTTGATAAATGATGAAAACAAAACGAGTTCGTCTCTTGTCTTTGGTGTCTCTGTCGTACACAATGTCCACATTTACGAACATCCGAGCTCCACGGAGCGACAGACGACAGTGCGAATGTGAAAACTAGATTCGAACAATGTCGCACAGAGAAGATGATCGTTAATCCGAACATCAGCTCGTACACGGAACGCAGCCTCCGCTCTGCCGTATCAGGACGCCCACCTTAGAAATGTGCACACCACCTTCTGCTAAGGCAGCTCGAGAAAGAGACGCGTAAGTAAGGGTGTAAGTGCAAGGCGTATATACAGATATGCTCATTTCCTCCTCACTCAATTATGTACGTATACCGCCGGCGTAATATCCGTTCATTTCGCGCGTTCCAAACGGCGACTGCGAAATATATATGCAAAGGAGCTCTCTGAAACTGGGAAAAAATAATGAAGAGAAAAAAAAATCGAAACTTGTCGGTCGTCGAAGAAAGGCGTTTTCTCTCTCTCTCTCTCTCTCTCTCCTTCGAGCGTCGCAAATGCCTTTCTCTTCTTCTTCCTACCGGGCCACGCCGTTTCGAGTCGACTGAAAACGCGCGAAATACTTAAGTTTGCCAAGAAAAGAAGAAAAAAAAAAGAAGAAAAAACGGGGCAAACACCGTTCTCTCGAAAATATCGTTTAAGCTGTGCCTCCCAAAATTCAGTTGTACAACTACTACTACTTCTACTCCTACTACTCATTACTGTACACGCTGTTTACACAGAAATGAAGTTAACGTCGTAATGAACGAATATACGCGATACGACTAGCTATAGACTTTTAAATTAATCCGAACAAAAACTTAGAAAATGGCTCGACGCGCGCTTTATGGTTCAGCGCGCTTACTCAAGGGATTATACGATTTCCGCGCGCACCGAGAATACAAACACACAGGGGGTAAAGGGGTGAACGTTCCAGCGTTGAGGCCTCTCAAGGATTCGGTCTCGACTACTAACACAACGCATACGAAGATACAAAATATTATGCTAACTTAGGAGGGAGAGCGTCATTCAGCACCGGGGAGGTAACATTCCTTCTTTTTTAAAAAAAAGGTATATTCACTATAATACGACACTAAAACACAGACAAGATCAGTTCTGAACACTCAAACCTAAGTACCTCTACACCCAGTGCAGACAAGCTTAGCCCTAGAGGAGGAAGTTGACTATAGTTTTATAGGCTACTGGAAGCTGCGTTAGAAAATAATGAAGGATTTCACACAACAGTGGCGGAGGATTGGATCAGGGGCGAAACTATAAGGGGTGAGGGCGGTTGAAACAACCCCCCTTCAATAATTTGACAGTCGGCAAATTTTAAGACTGTTCATTTGACCCCCCTCCACCCCCAAACACAACTAACAATAATAATGCACAATAAGTATACGATTTATTTGAACGAGGACTAAAAAAACACCATAAAGAAATGGGGTAAACGAATTTCCGATATAAAAACCGATGATAAGCTTACAGTACGCACAAAAACTTTAATTGAGGAAAGATCTATACTAAAAAAGAAACCGAAGCGCTCAACAATCGAAAATATAGAATTAGCGGAAATGAATAAATTGATAAGAAGAGAAATACGTAACGATGTCAAAAAATTCGAATTTGATAAAGTCACTGGAATAATAGAAACCAACTGGTCCACTAAACAAGCCTGGAAGGCAATTAGCAAAGGGGCACGCTTGCTCCCAAAACTAATAAAAAACAACGGTACCCTAACCTCCAAAAGGGACGAAATTATCAACTTAGCTACTGAATTTTACAGCAATCTCTACGCAGCTTACCCAGAGCCGTCTCCCAGCAATTCACCGGGTCAGAGACAGACTAACCATGTCACAGAGAAAGTACCCCCCATTCTTATTACTGAAACTGAAAAAACCCTTTCACAATTAAAAATAAATAAAATCGGAGGACCAGATCAGATTGAGAACCACATGCTGAAAACATTGAAAGAAGTAATAGCTAAACCTTTAACCGTTATTTTCAACCTTATTTTAATGACAGGCGTAACTCCAACGCAATGGCATAAAACAGAAATAATTCTGTTATTTAAGAAAGGCAACCAGGCTGATATTAATAACTATCGTCCGATCAATCTTTCATCTAACGTCTGCAAAATTTTTATGAAAATCCTAAAAGAAAGGGTTTATAAGAATCTCGATTTCCATCAACCTATAAACCAAGCCGGCTTCCGCAGAGACTTCTCCACGGTCGACCTATTTTATCAGTCAATCAAATCATTGAAAAGTCAAAAGAATATAACTTTGAAGTAAACTTCGTTTTTGTCGACTTCACCAAAGCTTTCGATTCGGTTTCACACTCTAGCGTATAGGAGTCGATGACAAAACAAGGCGTCCCATCCCAAATTATCGATGTGCTGCACCACCTTTATAACAACTCAGAAGCTTGCGTTAGACTAGATAAGAGAGGCGAGTACTTCCCAATACTACGAGGAGTCAAACAGGGGGACCCTCTTTCACCCAATATCTTCAATTGTATTCTAGAAGAAATATTTCGCAATCTATAATGGGAGGGTAGAGGGTTAAAAATAAACGGGTGCTGGCTCCACCATCTCCGCTTCGCAGATGATATAATCTTAATTGGCAAAAACATAAATGAGTTATCAAAAATGTTAATCAAATTGAAAACGGAATGTACCAAAGTAGGTCTCTCTATTAACGCGTTAAAAACAAAACTTATGTCAAAAGATGAAAGCGTTACTGAGATACAGGCAGATAACTTGTTAATCGAAAAAGTGGATAATTATACCTATCTAGGCCAAAATATTACCTGGGACAACCGAGCCTCAAAAGAAATAGAAATTAGGATCGCAAAAGCTTGGAGGGCCTTCTGGTCCCACAAAATGATTTTAAAAGGGCCAACCAAATTAACAACGAAAATTCGAATTCTAGAGAGCTGCATAACACCGGTCCTGACGTATGGGGCCCAAACATGGGCACTGACCAAAAGTCAAACACAAAGGCTACAAAAAACTCAAAATGCTATGCTGCGAAGCATATTAAAAATCCGGCTGAAAGATAAAGTTAAAAATACAAAAATCAAATCAATAACGAGAGCTACAAACGTTGGATACACCATCAAAAAATTAAAATTTAAGTACGCAGGACACCTAGCAAGAAATAAATTCAGAAAATGGAACTTAGCTTTGACTGAATGGGTCCCATACGACAAAAAGAGGAATCAAGGCAAACCACTGACGCGATGGCTCGACGAAATAGTGAAGGAGGTGGGAGTATCTTGGTCAATAACTGCACAAAATAGGATAGCCTGGGCCAGGGTGACGGATGCTTATGCTCAGCGATGGGCGGACTAGGCAGCAGCGGCGCGCCTAGTCAAAGCATTAAAATAAAATAAAATAAAAGGAGGGAGAGCGTCATTCAGCACCGGGGAGGTAACATTCCTTTTTTTTTTAAAAAAAAAAGGTATATTCACTATAATACGACACTAAAACACTGACAAGATTAGTTCTGAACACTCAAACCTAAGTACCTCTACACCCAGTGCAGACAAGCTTAGCCCTAGAGGAGGAAGTTGACTAGTTTTATAGGCTACTGGAAGCTGCGTTAGAAAACAATGAAGGATTTCACGCAACAATGGCGGGGGATTGGATCAGGGGCGAAACTATAAGGGATGCGGGCAGAAAACAATGAAGGATTTCACGCAACAATGGCGGGGGATTGGATCAGGGGCGAAACTATAAGGGATGCGGGCGGTTGAAACAACCCCCTTCAATAATTTGACAGTCGGCAAATCTTGAAACTGTTCATTTGAATTTTCATTTTTATGCACGTTTGTTTGTTTATTTATTTTCTTTTTCAATTAAAAAATATTTCGATTAAAAAATTAGCAAATTTTTAGTTTTTAAACATTTTATCGGCGAATTTTTAGTCTTCAAAAAATATTCGTCGGCAAATTTATCTTCTCCACCTTTCCAAACTGAAAGTCAAGATTTCGTTTCTGAAAATGGATTATCCTGGACTCCTGTTAGAGACTAGTCAGTCAAAAGCAGAAGGTTTCAAGCTGAGTATCGAACGTTATTTAAAAGGTTGAAACACAAAGCTGAAATGTAGAAGACATTTCGAAAATTTGAAAGTCGGTAGCAAACGTTGAATTTCAAATTTCAACGACTATTCGGATTGCCAGCGCGAAAGAGTCGCCCTCTACAATTTTAAACACGTGAAAAAAAGGAACTTTTGTAACCCTACATATTTTAGAAAAATTCATCAGATTGAAATGAAAATGGTCTCAATGGAAAGAAAACTTTATGTACTATAAATTTTGTCCTAATCATTTTTTCGATAAACGCTTTCGTTTTGATAATATTTTGAGATTTATTCATATGCCTGTAAATGAAATACAGTAAAACCTCGCTAATATGAAATTGACGGGGAATGACAAAATTTTCGATTTAGGGAGAGTTCGAATGTCCGGGGTGAATTTAAAAAAAAAATTCGGTTAATCGAGGTGTTTTCTATTTGTACAGTATAATGTATACATAATTCAGTACAGTTTATTTTTTTTACAGAAATCAGTTATTTTGGTTCGTTTAATACATTCGAAAAACGCGCGATCAACACATTTTTCAATTTCATCTTCAAATTGTGTCTAAACATGTTCATAAAAGACGATAAAATTTTCGTTTCCTCGTCCAAACTTCGAATAGGCGAGGTTTTAATAGGAGAACGTTCGAATTTTAGAGGGTTTCTCGTGCAAACTTCAAATTGGCGAGGTTTTAATATCAAAACGTTCGAAATTTAGAGGGGTATTCACGTGATATTTCTTCGTATTACTGAGGGTGTCAAAAACAATGTATTTTTTTCGAATATTAGAGGTTTCCCCAAGGGACAAGCGTTTTACTTCGTGATACAGAGGTTTTCGTATTAACGAGGTTTGATTTAATGAGGTTTTACTGCATTCCCCTCGATCAGGGTTGCAAGGTAAACGACTACAGCGCGCCACCGCTCAGAGCAGCCTGAAATCTGTTGTTACTAGATTCTCTGAGAAAGTTGAACTCGACCGCTTTCATATTTCCCTTTGCCTTTCTTAGCTACTGCGGCGTTTTTTTTTGTAAAACGGTTTCACCCTGTCCATAATTTCATGACCATTGTTCACATCACGTCTCCAGTACTCAGTACAAGGATATGATACGACTCAATCGACCCATGAAGCGTCCATTTTCTCCTCTTGTGAATCCGTTAGGTGAAACTGGAAAATTTGCATATTATATGTATAGCGACTTCTAGGTCAGTGATTCACTCAGTCACTTATTTACTTATTCAGGGATTCACTCACTCATTCATTCATTCATTCAGTTATTCACTCACATCATCACTCTGTCACTCACTGAGTTAGTGATTCACTCACTCACTCACTCACTCACTCAGTCATTCGCTTACTTATTTAGTGATTCACTCAGTCACTCGCTTACTTATTCAGTTATTCAAACAGTCACTTAGTTACTTATACAGTGACTCAGTGATTCACTTAGTCACTCGCTTACTCATTTAGTGATTCATTCATTCTGTGATGTAGTTATTCATTCACTTCTTCACTCTGTTACTCACTCAATAAGTCAGTAATTCACTCACTCGCTCATTTCCATACTTATTTAGTGATTCACTCGGTTACTCAATCACTTACTCAGTGATTCATTCACTTAATTAGTCATTCACTCATTCTCTAATTTAGTTATTCATTCACTTCCTCACTTCATCGCTCACTCAATAAGTCAGTGATTCACACAGTCACTCGCTCATTTATTTAGTGATTCACTTACTTCCTCAGTTATTCATTCATTCTCTAATTCAGTTAGTCATTCACTTCCTTACTCCGTCACTCACCCAATGGATCAGTTATTCACTCAGTCACTCACTTATTCAGTTATTCACACAGTTACTCAATCACTTACTCAGTGACTCAGTGATTCACTCAGTTACTTAGTCACTCACTCAATCATTCGTAAACGGCTACAGCGCGCCACCGCTTTGAGCAGCCCGAAATCTGATGTTCTTGCTTCGAATCTCACTTTTCATCCAAACTGCTCAATAGTTTTTGAAAAGCGAGAGAGGTCTTGGCTATCTTTTTCCTTCTTCTTTCTGTCTTTTGTTCCTCAGCCAGGCTGTGACAGTCTCAGAGAAAGTATCTTGAACTGATATTCTATATCTTGAGAGCAGACGAGCTTCGCTCTCAAGCTCAATTCCTATCTGAATGAGAGGAAATGCAGCAGGTCGGGGTAGCATATTGAGATTCTAACTTTGAATCCCTCTTTCCATCCAAATTGCTCTCAGGGATGTACCGAAGAGTTTTTCCCAGGGGAGGAAGGGGGGAAGTTTTAAAGTCCCAACCTCATTCAACTCAAAATTCCCAAGTGTCAAAGCAAAAACGCTTTCGACTTGTTGGACTTTCCCAACTCTACCGGAATTTCCCGACTTCGTCTGAGTGAAATGGTAAATTTTCCCCACTGCTGAGTAGGAAATTTCCTACACGGGGGAATCTTCCCCCTCTCCCACAATTGGTACGGCCCTGATTGCTCTATAGTTTTTGAAAAAAGCTACAGAGGTCTCGGCTGTCTTTCCTTGAAGCTAATTCATACAAATTCAGGATGGGTAGTTGACGTAGCAAAAGTGAAACGAACGCGAAAACATGTAGCAGAAGTGATGTAATAACACTCTGCCCCACATTTGGTGAGATAGAGAGCGAAAGGGAGAGAATGCGCATGTGAAACCAGACTGCTCCGACCACACCTCTGTTAAATAACAGTTTTCTGTGAGATAACATTCGGTACACGCACCTACCGACTGACATAGCAACTCAATATGAAAGAAGCTTCTTCGCTTTTGTCGGGTGTCCCTCGACAATTCACGCGTTTTCCTACTTCTCAGACCAGATGTGACATTCTCAGAGAAATTATCTCGAATTTCTATTCTTTGTCTTAAGAGCAGGTGAGGTATCTTGGCTCTGAAGCTCAATTTCTCTGCAAGTGAGAGGAAGGGTACCTAGTTGAGGTAGTACATTGAGATTCTTGCATCGAGTCCCACTTTTGATACAAACTGCACAATAATAGCTGAAAAGCTAGAAAGGTCTCGGCTGTTTTTCCCCTTCTCAGCCAGGATGTGACAATCTCGGAGAAAATATCTTGAACCGCTATTTCGTGTCTTAAGAGCAGGCGAGATCTTGGCTCTGAAGCTCAATTTCTTTGTACGTGAGATGAACGATAGCAGATCGGGGTAGAAGATTCCTGCTTCGAATCCCGCTTTCCATTCATACTGGTTCATAAAATTACTTAAAATTATACTATACAAGGTGAGTCAGAAGAATGTGCCCACATTTCCCTTTCAGCCGCAAAGCTAAAACTAAAGTATGGGAGGGGGAAGGGCACAAAACGGGGTTCAGATTTTTTTTCAAGGTAAAGAGAACTCTTTATAGAGATTTAATGAATTTGTACAGTCGTCGACTTTACAGCAAATTTAGCATAGCAGGGGGTTGTGTAGTTACCAGTAGCGTAGCTAGGGGTTTCCCAAAGGGGGGGGGGGGGCACAATAAGGTTTTCAATGGAGAAAAAGTCGAAAATTGAAGTATTTTTTAAAAGATGCCGATATTAAAGGACTATGTAAAAATATTGGGGGCGGGGGCACCTGCCCCCTCGTGCACCCCACGCCACTGGTAGTTATGTGTGTATAGTTAATAGTAAGGAGCATCAATTTCACAATAACTTATCAGAGGTGGGTAAGTACACAAACTTTAACAATCGTTCACATTCACCTAAAAGTTTGCTCATTCACATGCACCTAAAAGTTTACTCGTTCACGTTCAGTTCACGTTCACATTCTTTTGCTGTTTGTGAACGAGTGAACGGCGTTCACATTCTTTCTAATTTTTATGGTATCCAGCATCCGCTACATTCACATTGTTCGCATGTTGCCGATCTGCCAATTGCCTGTGTCTGACCTTGATGTTTACTGGTACTACACCCTACCAGTAAAGAGTAAATGTCAACGTCAGTGCCGAGTAGCCTCTCGCATCTCGCCCTCATTTCTTCAGAAAAGAAAGAAATCTTGTTCACTTTTGTTCACTCGTTCATGTTTGTCAGAAATTTTGTTCCCTTTTGTTCATTCGTTCACTCGTTCATGGTCGGCAGAAATTTTGTTCACTCGTTCACAGTTGTCAGAAATTTTGTTCACCAGTTCACGTTTCTCAGAAATCTTGTTCACTTGTTCACGTTTGTCAGAAATTTTGTTCACTCGTTCACGTTTGTCAGAAATTTTGTTCACCAGTTCACGTTTGTCAGAAATTTTGTTCACTCGTTCACGTTTGTCAGAAATTTTGTTCACTCGTTCACGTTTGTCAGAAATTTTGTTCACTAGTTCACGTTCACTCTATTATTCTCCTTCACATTCACGTTTGTAAAGAATGTGAACGAGTTCACAAATTGAACGACGTTTACAAGTGAACGCACCCATCTCTGCTTGTCATACACGTTTGCCCGAGTGTAACTTTGTGAATTGGTGGGGGAGGGGCTGGGCCCCCCTTAGCTACGCGGCTGTTTCCTTTCATAACATGTACCTCCGCGTTCAGTTTTTGACTCGCTCTGTGCATACTTATATACTTAATACGAACTGTAACAATAAAAAGCAAGTACTTACCATGCACGTCCAAGTGAAACCATGTCCCGTTTTTGTTTTGTGAGCTAGGAGGTCGATTCAGAAAGACGACATTGCACTCGTACCAACCCTGATCCGATTCCTTAATATCAGTTAAATTTAATGAAGCTAGGCCATAAGGTGAATCCGGTGTCACGCGATGAACGCGGTTTTCGTATCCTTCGCCGCTGTGGGTCGGATAATTCTCGTACCAAATGAAGATGGGTATATCTTGACCCTAGAGAAAGAAAATAATTACCGTTTTAGACTCGCCGAACATTCCTTAAATGTATAGTAGTTCTACGGCATTGCGGTGTGTTAGAGCCGATACCAAACTTCAGGTTCAGCTGACCCGATCTGGGAAGAGAAGAGACGCAGTTCAACCCGCGGTTGGCAAAACAAAAAATAAAATAAAAAGCAATAGATCGATTTTCCTGTGATGTCATACAGTGAGTTAGTGTTAGCAAAAGTACCCAACTTTCTGAACATTTTTGACTCTCGTAAGGAAAAACACATGGAGCAAATATCATTATGTTGCTACCTAAGAATAAGAAATTTGTAATTTGTTTGAACCAAAAGTTAACCACCAAATGCTAAAAAACTTCGGATCAAAAATATAAACAAATTTCTTATTTTCAGGTAGTAACATAATGATCTTTTCTCCACGAAGTTTACCTACAAGAGTCAAAACGTTCGTTGGAGAAAAGTTGGGTACTTTTGCTAACACTAACTCATTGGTGTGACATCACGGAAAATCGATCTATTGCTAAGTCTAACTGAGGTGATATCATCGGTCCTATTGCAATTTTTTTCTCAAATTTTCTCATCGCCACACCACAATACTCGACGAACTACCGCTATAAAATAGTAAAATATGCGCATCACGTGATTGTTCCTTCATTGGCGAAAATTATGCTGTACCAGCACGTGTACTCAGCGATGTAACCTTTCAGGTCGTCACTGTACCAGACAAGAAAAATGAATCCGAGAGCTGCGCGAGCGAAAAGAACATCCTCCACCTCCGAAATCCCTCTCAGTCAAAATTTCAGAGTAGAGTTGGAAAGTTTTACAATGCTGTCACGAAATAAAACGGTCTCAAGGTCAGAGTTGGAAATTCGTGATAAAGGGTGTTCCAGAAGTAAATCGTCATTTTCTTTTTTCTTTCTTTCTTTCTTTTCTTCTTTCTTTCTATTCCAATGAACGAGTACAGTTTTCAAATAGAAAGCTATCTAGCAAGCTATCGAACTAGAGGGTTTTCTAGCTCGATTAATTGAAATACCGAATTATATATTTGATTCGATCCTGGCCTACCCCCCCCCCCCCCTCCCAAAGAAAAAATAAAATAAATAAATAAAATAAAATTTGAATTTGGAAGTTATAAAAGACAAAATTAAAATTAGAATTCTAATATTGTAAAATCGAGCCAACCAATTCGGACGAGGGGGATACCCCGAGCTCGGACTTTCAGGGGGGCCCGATATTTTTAAAAGGCCTGCATTTCAACGGTACCGCTACATCATACTGTACATCAAATCAGCAATCACTCCTTACACCGTGAAAGAAACCTCTTATCTCGTAGCTTATAATGTTTTCCCATCTGACTAAAGAACAAAATGAACTGGAAGGAGCTGGGGGTCCATGGAAATTCTCCCACCGGACCCTCTTCTTCTCTCAACGGGACTGGAGCCAACTGTTAGATTTTTTTTTTTTTTTGAGTGACCGATTTCAAATATCGTTGAATTAGATCACGGATTCTGACACCGGTCTGGTCTCTGAAATTCACCCCTTCAAATGGGCAAAATTGACTTGAATTAGGAAATCGAACAAGTGTCCACAGAAAAGTTCCCTGGATCGTTATTTCGAATGCTGCCTCCCGATTTTAGGCTCCAAAATGGAGATGTCAGCGAACTCCACGTCAAAAAACGGAATAAACTGTCGGTAGTAGAACAAGGTTCTTCTAACCTACAAAAAGAAAGGGGTGGTTTTTTCTTTTCCTCGAAGGTAAGATGAAGGTTTCGTTTTTCACGGAATAAAATGAAGTTTTCATTGAAGAGGAAAGAAGACGTCTCTTCTTTTCCCTGAAAGAAGGAAAACGGTGGCTCCAGTCAAAAGCAGGGGTGAAGTCATTATCATTCAGGAGAAGGGGAGGATGAGGTTTTTCTCTTTCACGAAAAATATGAAGTCCCTTTTTCCCGAGGAAAGGGATGCAGTTCTCATTTGAGGAAGGGATGCAGTTCTTCGCATTCGAGGAGGAGAAGGAACCACATTCTCATCCTGTCTTAAAAGAAGAGAACGAGTTTCGCTTTCCTTCATGAAATACGCGAATATTTTCTCATTCAAGAAAGGGGACGAATGATTTCATTATTTTATTTTATTTTTTCAAGGGAGATACAAGTTTTTCATTTCGGGGTATTATTTTTACAGTAAAGAAAACCACTTCAGGAACCGTCGCATCGATCAAAAAATAAAAAATAAAAAAAATCGAGAATAAAGACAACTGTACAGTACATCCCTTCTTTTTTGGAGCTCCCTGTTTCCTTCACGCTATTGGTATCTCTACTCCACAGTACTGGGCACTGAAGTCAAACTCCATAAGAATCGTGAATTTTCTCATTAAAGCATGAAATTTGATATGTTTTGATGCTCAAAGACACAATGATTAATTCAAGGATTGGATATCACCCATCAGACCCACCCCCCTATCCATAATTTTTGGGGGAAACGGGATCAAAATGAGAGTTCAGCTGGTAACTAACCTAGTATGGTCTAAACTGTAATAGTACCAACAAAAGTTGAAGCTCTATAGATTCTAAAAAAAAAAAAACAAAAAAAAACACTGACAATATTTTTATATGTATACACTCCAAAAATGTCGGGAAGGGGATGTCAAGGGGCCAAAATAACCCGCATATTGCCATTCATTAACACGAACCATATAAGCTGAAATGTAGAATTTTCAATAATTTTTGGGTGCCACGGAGTTTTACTAACAGGAGAGAGGATGTGTACCCCACCATCAGTTCTTTTACTTCCCTATGCAATACGTATCCATCAGTGGTGGGGTTTCTTTTTTTTTTCGTTCTCACTATTTCCACTTCTTAGATGCCTCACATATGAATTTGTTTTTTTGATTTAAGAAAACATTTTGGTAGCTGAGACTTACGAACTTTCACAAGGACAATCAAAGAAATTTACATATTTTGAAAATTCAAGGGCTTTTCTCTACTTACCAAAAAACTGGCAACGGGTCAAATAAATTCTTTCGCCGCAAGCAGAAGCATTGAATTGTTTTTGGTATTAGACAGTGAGCGTAATATGGTTGCACCGGGAGGGGGAGGTGGGAGAATAACAAAAAGAAATATAATCTGCATTTCAAGTAGCAGGATTTCAAGATCACTGAATCCATTTTTGGTGTGACTTCGATCCCAAACTGAATACTGCGGTACAGTGGAAGAAGGTAAAACATTTTCAAGAAACACAATATGCAAGTCAAATAGCAGGTTTTCAAGGTTGCTGAATTAATGTCGGCTATCAGTTTGACAAGCTGAAAATTGTGGCACTGGGAGCTGGGTAACTAGAGGGTAACTGATTGCGCATCGGGAAGGCGAGGAAGAAGTTCCTGGGAGAGATAAGGAGGCAAGCATTAGGCCTAGGCTAGACTAAAGGTAGTCTATCCTATAGCAAATTTTACGAGGCATCTTTTTGGTTCGGAACAATTTTTTCTACAACTCGCCGTTTCCGAGATATTCGCCATAATTTGTCAATTTTTCGAAAATTTTTTGTCCAACTTTAAACGGCGATTGTAAGCTGAGAATTAAACCGAGGCTAACATGTGATACATGCATCTTGTAGCAAATATTATTAGCAATCTTTTTTGTCTGAAACTTTTTTTTCTAGAACTCCAATTTTTTTTGGATATAAGCCAAAAACTGAAATTAGGAGGCGTTAACATGGGACTTTTTAGGAGGTTGTTTCTGTCGCCTAGTACTACGTTTTCCAACAAAGTTCCGCTTGTTACCTCAACCTTTTTATTCTTTTGTCTGTAACGCTCAGACTATTTGGAGTTTTGTTGAGATTCAAACCACGGTTCCATGCCTCGAATAGTATCATTTGCTCTGACCGCTGCGTCAGGCATCTCACACGTCGCCCGTAAGCAACTTTCACTAACATCGATCTCATAAATGTTCCGTTCAAAACTTTTGAGCTTCACTACGCCACAATGATAGAAAACTTACTCAAACTTTTCTCGGGCACAAACACACTGTGAAACACCCACATACTGATCTATTGACCCTAGTGGACAAACACTGGAGACATTGATTCATTTATAACACAGATTTTACGTTCGTGCCCCCCCCCAAGGCTTTCTCGCGGCTTCCAAGTCAACATTTGAACGAAGGGGAGGAAAAAATACAAACTTCCTCGAAATAGAAATCAAATTTAGGCGCGTACGCTTTTGAAGGGGATACACGCTATAGATAATGTTTCGCACCGAAAATAAGTCCGCCCTATTATCAAAATTGGTTCGAACGATTTTTGCCACATAAAATGGCGCTTTCCACACACACACACATACGTGGATTAGGAAACACGCGTCTCGCACGCCGCGACGGATCAACAGATGATTACATTTCTACATACAATCTCGCGGAAAACAAGAAAGGAACTTAATGCGTTTCGACGTGGCACCTGTACGCTGTTCCTCGCGCCTTGTTCGCCCGTATCCGCAGTGCCCGATATTAAGAGCGCAGGATCAGGCAGAGAGGGCTTCTTCTACACCGTCAACTCTCCCAGGAGTCGAGAAAAGCAAACAAGTAGAATATATATAGGCACCCGCCGCCGCCACGGCCGCCGCTAGAGGCGACGAACGCGGCAAATCGTGAGGTTCCATTTACCTTAAATCATCATTAGGACGTAATTTGACTTGTGGAAAGGGACCGCGACTTGAGTTCATTTTACCGAATGATCAAACCGCGTTACGCGAGCTGAGTTGACGATTCGTGCGCCGCTCCTCGAATCGCTAATTTCATTTTCGCTGGCCGTTCGATCCTCGGCCTCCCCGGCGAATGGCGGTGGGAGGGAGGGATGCCTAATTTACGAAAATCGATTTGTCCCTCCAAAAGCAACCATAATAATCGGGCTACACTCGAACTTTCATAACCGGCACTCGATTTTCGAGCCTCTCGACGACACTTAAGGGCGCCGAGTACACTTCGCCAATTCCGGAACAATCACAAAAAAAAAAAAAAAAAGCTGAAAGTAAACGCAGCAATGCAATAAAACCGAAAATTAAAAAAATAGAAAACAGCGTCACGTATAATAGGTACACGGTATCTCCTCGGCGGTCTGCCAAACTACATCAGTGGGAACGATGAGGGAGGGGGGAGTAGAAACAAGTTTTACTTCGTAGTTTCAGTGCAGATGTGACCAACGGGTGACACTTGAATTTGTAGCAAGATGTCACCGAAACTGCCTTCTGAGGGCCCACTGTAACACGGGGTGTTTCGCAGTAAGTGCGTCTCCGTCGTCTGGGTAAGCAAGCAAGTCATCCAAGCATGTAGATAGTTGTTTTTTGTCAACCCTAAAGGAACAGGGACCATCGACAGTACAGAACTGACGAACTGCTTTTACTTCAGATAAGGGAGGGGGAGGGAGTAGAGATGAGTTTTACTTGGTAGTTTCAGTATACGCGTTACCAATGAGTCATACTTGAACTTGCTGGAAGATGTTTCTGGAACTGCCTTTTGAGAGCCTACTGTAACACGAGGTGTCTCGCGGTAAGTGACCGTCCATCGCCTGAGTAAGCAAGCAACTCATTGTAGCACATAGATGATGTTTTGTCAGCTCTTTTTGAAGTAGTAGAAATTATCGAGCGCGCCAAATTGATGAAATATTTTTACAGGAGACTTTCGATTATCCGGCCTCGAGAAATTCCTCCGTGTTATCCGGACTTCCAACTATCCAGTCGTTGGTCGTATTATCCGGCCCTTCAATACAGTATGTGGTCAGGATTGCATCATCTGTTTTACATTGTAGGCAGACGTCAGCACACTTTATAGACCACATACCATTGTACACACTAAAAATTACCAAAGAAAAGCATAAAAAAACAACCCCCCCTCCCAAACGCCGTATTATCCTCATTTTCAGTTATCCGGCCAACCCAATTCCCCTATTTATAGCGGATAATCGGAAGTCAACTCAGACACCGATGGAGGGAAGGAGGCAGAAATGAGTTTTACTCGGTAGTTTCAGTATGTAAGTGTCACAAACCGGTGATTCCTGAATTAGTTGGAAGATGTTTCTGGAATATGCGAGGAGCGCTTCAAAAGTAACGGGAAATTGTCTATAACTCAGCGGCTAGGGAATGGAATTAAATAAACATTGTAGGGAATATTTTTCCGCAGCTTACGGTAACACTGTCAAAAAATCACGGCTGGTTATGAAACGCGATGCGAGATACACGTCACTAAACATGGAGCTACCGTTCGAGACGTAGGTAGAAATGGAAGTGCGTAGTACTGGTCGAGAATATTCAACAGATACGCAATCTGTTGGAAGAAGATCGAAGAATGTCAACGCGGGACATGTGTTCTCGATTGCAATTGCCAAATTCTGTGTGGCGAATAATTCATGATGTATTGGATTTTCGAACGTTGACGAGTACTACTACGCACTTCCATTTCTGCCTACGTCTTGAACGGTAGCTCCATGTTTAGTGACGTGTATCTCGCTTCGCATTTCATAACCAGCCGTGATTTTCTGACAGTGTTACCGTAAGCTGCGGAAAAATATTCCCTGCAGTTTTTATTTAATTCCGTTCACTACGCGCTGAGTTATATGTAGACAATTTCCAGTTACTTTTGAAACACCCCTCGTAGGATTGCTTTCAAAGGACCAACTGTCTCTTTTCTGATTTTCCGTTCAACCCGAGCCCTCCTGGAATCCGCCAAGAGGCTGTTGGGGCTGCCTTAGCCCTCTTCTTGTCTTGCCAAAAAACCAGCCTAGGTCGAAATGTAGCGAGTTGCTACGTGGACTCGAAACTGGGACATCCGAATTCCGAGACCAGCGCGCTATTTACTCGGCCGATTAAACGTAACTCGAGGTATTTTGCAGTGAGTGACCCTCCATCGCCTGGATAAGCAAGCGACTCATCGTAACACGTAGATAGTTTTCTTGTCAACTCTGAAGAGACAAGGATTATCTACAGTACAAAACTGATGAATTACTTCAAACGATAAATTCAAGATGCCCCCTTCAGCTGAGGGAGTAGGCATCTTGACAAGTGACAATTTATTTATTTACCTAATGCAGGGGCAACGGGGGCCACAATTACGGGATTTTACATGTTACAAGATACAAGAAAAGGAAATTAATGCATATGCGCAATTTATGAGTAACTTTGTGTTACAGTTGCGTGTAGATGTTGGCTTTTTGAAGATGGTGGTTTAGTAGGTCGGGTGTCACAATTTGGAAAAGATTTTTTAGTATAAAGGGACTGAGGAGATGGAAGCGTAGAGACGTGAGGATTACGCACTCCAGTAGGAGATGTGGAATCATGAGTGGATAGTGACATTGAGAGCATATTGGAGGAGGTAATTTGTTGAGGAGGAATTCATGAGTACGATGAGTGTGGCCAGTGAGTAGTCAAGTGAGAATGACGTCGTGTCTGCGATGACCGGTTGAGAGGATGACTGCTGCTGGGGTGTCAAAGATGGATCAAAGTTGACGTGTGGGATGTTGAGCTTGCCAGCGTTGAGACCATTCTGCTGCGATTGCTGCGTTAATGAGGCGAGTTGCTTCTGGATTGGTCCGCGTTGAAGATGGAAGTCCGAGAGTTTCTAGGGCAGTTTCTAGTCTGGGTGCAAAGCGTTTCTGATTGTAGGTACTGTGGCGGTTGATTTCCTCCAGTTGAAATAGCGTTCGTGTGGGTTTGTTGATGCGGATGATGAAGCGAAGGAAAAGTAGTTGTCGGCGAAGATCTGGTGGAAGTTCGTTACAGAGAAAATAGAGATTGGAGCAGGCTGTGGTGGGGAAGGTATCACTGGCCAGGCGTAGTACTCGATGGTGAATGGCGTTCTGTTTGTTTTAATCAGTTTTGGTTGCTGCTGAGTAGATAGCAAAGCCCTAGTCGCATTCTGAACGGATAAATGAACGATAGATGGGTAGTAGAGATGTTGTATCTGCGTTGTAGGATATGTGTGCTAGTTTTTTGAGAAGGTTGAGACATGAATGGCAGGATTTCTTCAATTCTGCAATGTGATGTCTGAAGGTCAGTGATTGATCGAGATGATTGTAGGTGGAGTGGAAAGGAAAGTTCCACTTAAAAAGATGCTGATGGAGTGTTGAGAGGTGTGTGCTTTGCAGAAGCGTATGGCGATGGCGTTAGTTTTTGTAGCTAAAATTCTAGGCCGTGGCGTGAAGTGCAGGATGCGAGTTTGTTTACTGTTTCCTGGAGCTGACGTGTTCCTTTTTGTGGCGATGTGCTGGAAACGAAAATGGTTAGGTCGTCTGCGAAGCGAGCTGATTCTACGGGTGTTGCTATTTCTTCACAAATGCTGCTGAAACCTATGTTAAAGAGTGTGGGACTTAGAACGGAACCTTGAAGAACTCCATTGTCTAGTGTTCGACTTGAGGAGATGATGTGACCAAGACGAACTTTGCAGCTTCGGTTGGTGAGGAACTGCTGAATAAAGAGACGTATACGGCCTTTGATATCCCATTTGTATAGTTGTTCGAGATGGTGGCAAAGGCTTTTTGTAGATCGAAGAAGACGGCTAGTACATGATGGCGGCGAGAGAAGGCTTCGAAGATGGAGCTGGAAAGAAAGGCAAGTTGTTCTTCTGTTGATTAGCCAGGTTGAAATCCAGCTTGAGGAGGCGTTAGTGTTTCTGTGGAAAGAATGCGTTGGAGCGAACGCTGACTATTTTTTCTAGGAGCTTGCAGAGCACGGAGGTAAGTGAGATGGGTCTGTGGCTGCCGATGAGGTGCAGAGGTTTGTGTGGTTTGAGAAGTGGTATCATTATTGCGTGTCGCCATGCTTGAGAAAACTGTCCAGTGTTCCAGACGGTGTTCAAAAAGCGGAGAATGAAGAATTTCAGTTTGGGGTGTGCGTTTTCGATCATCGAAATGTGGATTTCGTCTGATCCTGGACTTGCTGATTTGGTGCGTCGAATGGCTGACTGTAATTTTTTGTAGGTGAGTTGTTGGTTGTAAGTGGCTTCGGCGTTATCTGTGAAACTACTGTTGGTGAAGTGTGATGGGGCTGTTGAACGATTTGCAGCCTTTGCGAAAGAATCAACAAATGATTCGGCTACGTCTGTGGACGATGTATGAAGTTGCTGATCTTCGATATGATGGCGGTGGGGATGTGGAATGCTCGTTTCTTTTCAATTGCCCGTACTTGGTTCCATACTTCGGCAGGTGGAGTACTTTTAGTGATACTTGAGACATAGTTGTCACGAGTGCTTTTTGGCTATCTTGAATTCCAGTTTGGCGTTGGCTCTCATTCTTTTGAAGTGTATGTAATTTTCTGGCGTGGAGTTTCCTCTGAGTTTTCGTAGTGCGTTTTTTCTGTTTTGGAGGGCGACGGAGCAAGCTGCGTTCCACCAAGGAACAGGTATTTTGTGGGTGACTGTGCTACGAGGAGTTGGATGGGTAGGATGCGGTGTGGAAGAGGGCTAAGACAGCCCTAACAACCTCCCCGACGTTTCTGAGGTAGTGCTCGAAAGGGCGGATTCCAGGGCTCGGGTTGAGAGCAATTTAGAAAAAATGAAGGTACGAGTATAATGCTATATTCAACTATTCTGTCTGATTATGTCTTTTCGTTCCCGTTTCTCATCCCTGCCTCCTCCGAAATAAACTCCAACTGACCTATACTCAACTATTATGTCTTTGTTGTGTCTTGTTCTGCCGCCCTGCATTATGCCATATCATGTCTGATTACCAGAGATGGAAAGTAACTTGATGACACTTCGGCTTTTCAGTTTTGTTTCTGAAAACTTTTACATTTTGCTTGCCTACTTTTACTCGACTTTTTGCTTCAGTTTTCGACTTCTCCAAATTTTCGAATTTTCATTTAAAACTTTTTTTTTTTTTTTTTTTTTTTTTTTTTTTTTTTTTTTTTTTTTTTTTGTACAAATAATGAACCACAGAATAACATGAGGAAGCAACAGCCCAGCTAAGAGAAAAATGAAACTTTTGCTTTTCTCTTTTCCAATATTTTTTCCTTCCAGAATGCCCCCACTTTTCGCTTTCCGTGAACTTTCCATCTCCGCTGATCATGTCTTGTTTACGTCTTATTCCACAGAAAATGAAATAACAAGGAAGGATAAGGTCAAAAACACGAAAATAGTTGAAAAGTAAATTACACAGGGTTGCCACTTTTCTTCAAGAATGATTTTCCATGACTTTTCCAGGGTTTCCAGGTCTATTCTTTCTTTTCTTTTGAGTGGGTAAGGAGTTATGAATTTTGGCAAGAAAGTTTTTTCCTCATGATACTGATTATAATGTCAGCAAGAAGAAGTAAATGACTCTGAGATTTTCCCAAAGAGAAAACGTTTTCCTTTTTCAAGCATGATTATTCTCTGACAATAAATAATTTTGATAGAATATAGGCCATAAACCTAGTTCGTCATTCGGAGAATCAAAATTCCGTGATTCT